>JAPYZP010014885.1:0-11757 GCA_030522985.1 Torymus sinensis
TCCACTAACAATACCTTGTATCTTGGACCACTCATATATAAAAAATGATATTCATGATAATTATAAATAATTATCCCCACCATTAAAGAACCGTTACAATACACGCACCTATTTGAATGCACTTATGCATTTTACAATCTATGTATTTTATTTTTTTATTTTTCTCCTTTAGGTTTTTTATTTTTATAACTACCTTTGCTTTTGTGGTTCGTTAATTTTACTTCAGTAAGTGGACGCTCAGCGGTCTTTACTATAAAACAATGCAATTTATCATTACATGTTTCTTTAATTCATAAATGAGTTTTTTTAATTCCATGATACTTATGCCAATCAACATTTTTTACATTTCTAAATTTTTCTACGTCAACGCCTAGTAAATGTGTCATTTTAAACGTATCTGTATATTTTTGAACGCGCACTACAAAATCATTAGCATTTCGAATGGATTCTTCAGAGGGCTTTCGAAGATTATGCGAAGTAGCATAATGCTTTATAAGTCGACCCACACCATCTACCACTCCTTTGCCGCGCCCAGAAGCAGAGAACAACAATTTTATATCATATGGTGCTGGTCTTAGTTCATATAATTGAAAGCGATTTTTAAAGTGGCTTGCGGCGCCGTCTCATACAATGGTAATTTTTTATATTGAATTTTTTAGATTATATATACGTTCTTTTGAACTTAAAAAAAACTAGTTTAGATCAATTTAAAATTTTTTTAAATGATATGCCGTATTTTGTGCTTTCTCACTGTTATTACAGCTTCAATTTTGCACATACGTTTCTTCACTGATCGAATTACATCTTCAGCCAGGTGCCATTTGGAAGGTAATATTTAAGAAATCTTTTAGCATTTCCTGGGTGAAATCAACCTGGTCATACACACTTTTTTCAAGGTTTGAATATTGTATTTCAATATTTCCATACTCAACAAAATTGGTATTGATGAAACAATAATTTTTAACAATTCTTCTTGGAAATAAACTTTTTCCCGTATAATATGCTACACAAGAAGTTTCAAGTTTTTGTGTTAAAAAATCATAAAAATTGAAGGATTTTGGAAAAAATTTAAATTTTCAAATTTTAAAAAACATTCAACTCTTAAACGGTTGTACATTTTGCTCTAAAATTTTATGGCTGTTTTTTTGGGCTAATTTGGTACCGGTAATATGATAGCATAATGTAAATTAATGTAGATGTTGTACTTAAGAATATAATCTATGAACTAGCTGACTCGTCAGTGTAGTAGAAAATAATTAGATTACAAGTCTCGATAGGTTGTCTACGAAACACATAATAATGTAGTATACTATTTTAATCTACCATTATGTATTTTGTAAACTATCCAGCATGACATACTTATCGAATTGTTTTCAACCACTCTGTAAAACTGGTACCCTACTGAAAAAACTCATGTGATTTATCACATGATTTGTTATATAGTTTTTCTATAAGATAAATTATATGATTAATCATGTGATTTATCATATCAATCACTAGATGTTTTCGAGAAAATCATCTTGTAATTTATCATATAATTTATGATGTAATTTATCATTTGACAAATAATGTGAAAAATCACATGATAAATGACATGACAAATCATATAACAAATCACATGACCTATAACATTTCGCATCAAATAATAGATCTAATAATTTGATTTATTTATATTATATGTTGTAAAATAAATCCTTGTATAAAATTAATTTATTTAACGCAGGTATAGCCTTAAGTTTTGAGTCCCGATTGTAAAGGTGATATCAAAAACCTGGCAAGCCTTGTAATTGCGACTCTCCGTAAAGAGCCATTTGAAAGAAAGACTGACACGGCTTATATATTCTCGACCATCCAATATATCCACGGAAAGCAGTACCGAAGCGTCGACTAGCGGTGAAAAAGGGGAACTCGTGTTGGGTGCCGCTCGATAAGCAAGCTTCGCTAATTTATCCGCTATGTGATGCTCCGGTAATGCTTTCCGTAGATATACTAGATAGTCGAGAGTATATAAGCCGTGTTAGTCTAATGTTCAAATGGCTTTTTACGAAGAGTCGGAATTACAAGTCTTGCCTTGTTTTTGATATCACGTTTACAATGCGGGGACTCAAAATATAACGCCATACCTGCGTTAAATAAATTAATTATAAGATCGTCCACTGGAGGGTGAGGGAATTCGCTCGGAAAGGCTCGTTATATATTTTTGTTTGATAAATTAATTTTGTTTTAAGGATTTATTATACAACATATAATAGAAACAATTAAAGTTATTGAATCTATTATTTCATGCGAAATGTTATATGTCATGTGATTTGTCATATGATTTTTCATGTGACTTATCATGTGATTTTCCACATTAATAGTCAGATGATAAATTACATGATAAATTATATGATAAATTACAAGATGATTTTCTCGAAAACATCTAGTGATTAGTCGTATAATTTGTCATATGATTTGTATAATGTATCATATAAAAAGTCATATAACAAATCATATGATAAATCACATGATTTTTTTCAGTAGAGATAGGGTTAGCTAGTATATACATTACATTCTTTGTATATGACCATTTTCCATGTTACAATATCTATATTAAATACAGCACTTACATTACGCAAGAGTTCCTTTTTTAAATATATTACTTTAATACGTACTTATGTAACATTATGTAATTTTAACACTTTGTTAGATTCAAATTGGCATTTTGTTCAATATCAATTTATATTTTTCAACTTATAATCTTATTTTCATAATCATATGATCATTTCTTGTTTATATGATTGTTATTGATATGATTATCTTTTTTGCATTTAATTTTGAATTTGTTCAACATCAATTTATATTTTATATTTTATTATTATATTTTAATAATTATATGATCTTTGTCAAGTTTTATTGATTTTAACAATGTTATCTATATCTATGGTATAATATTGCTGTGTCGAATCAAATACTGTTAAATCATAAGCGAAAATTGACTAACTACATAAGGCGTATTTAGGCGTTTAACCTTTAGAGGACGGGGAATTGCGGTTTGTGATCCCTCTAAGAAAGTGCATAAAAAAGGAATCTTATATCATGGATTGAACATATGAGGCGTTTCACGTCAACTGCCCCAGATCGGCGCGCGAGTGCCAAATCGTGCTATTTCCAACTCATGTTTATGGTACTCAAATGTACTTAGACAAAACATTTTATATCTCAAAAACCTCGCTGGGGCAGTTGACGTGAAACCCCTCATATGTAAAGTGTCGATCATGAGTTGAGCCACTATGGTGGCTTTCCTGTCCTCTGAAGGTTAAAATCGTTTTTATAGGTCTAATTTATTAGGAGTTGATTTTACATAAATATGTTAAATAGAAAAAGGTTTTGTTTCAATATTAACTACAATATTGAATTCAACATTTTTGTGTAAAATTAAATCCTGTTAAATAAACAGCCGAAAATCATCAATTTTATGTATATTTACGCGTTTGAAACAATTTTTATAGGTCTAACTCGTCAGGAATTGATTTTATATGAAAATGCTAAATGGAGAGAAGTTTTGTTTTATTATAATCTACAAATTTTATATTTATCATATTTGTATAAAGTTAAATCCTGTCAAGTTATAGCCGAAAATCGCCAATTTCCTGTTTTTATAGCTCTAACTCATCGGGAGTTGATTGAACAAAAAGATATTCAATAGGAAAAAGTTTTGCTTGAATATTATCTATAAATTTTTTTATTTGACATTTTTGTGTAAAATCAAATATTGTAAAGTAATAGCAAAAAATCGACTTTTTAAAATGTTTTTAGCTGTTTTTGGCTATTTGTAAAAAAAGTATTCCTCCCAGAAAAAGTTTTCAATACAAATCATATGTTATTAAATTATTTTAGCAGATGCAGTTGTTGTTTTTGACTTAAAGTTAATTTTGTTCACATTATCATCGAAAATCGATTTTAACAAATTTTTATTTGCTCTGTAATTTCTTTATTTGTCGATCGATTCGGTTCCGTAGAGAACCAACACTTACCCATAATTAGACGAGGATTTGGTCCAAAATTCCAAAAAGGGAACTACCATTTTATGTCAAATGGTTGTGGTTTTAATTCATATAATTGAAAGTGATGCGGCGCTTTATAATTAAAGTGGCTAGCGGCACTTTGGGCTAAACTGACAATTTTTTTTCAAAATCATTTAACTCGCCACACATACGAGCTTTTTGTGCTTACTGTGATGTAAAAAGTGGGAAAAATACGTAATTAACTGCATTAGAAATGTTTGACCTTCAAAATTATCTTTAAAATTGGATTTTCTGAAAATTATCTTATCCTGAAAATGAAGACACCAGAAACGTATAAACCCTAAAAGTCATTAATTGTTACGGTCTTTCGGGCTTTTTATATTTTAGGGTTTATATACGCCAATATTTTATTCTAATAATGACGTTATATCGTCAGGTGGGAGCAAGAAGATCTTATCTCGGCCAAGCGCGTAAAAACGTCGTATCTCGACTCAACGTCTACACACAGAGCACCCGAGATAGGACGTTTCCACGCGCCGAGCTGAGAGAGGACATATTCTTGCGCACATAGCCGAGATACGATGTTCTTGCTCCCACCCGACGATATTAGGTTTAGATACCGCAATATTTTATTTTAATAATGATTTTTTCACGTTTAATATTTATTTATTTTTCTATAACTAAAGTAATAACCCTGGTAGAAATAGACACTATCGCAACTGGCCAGAAAAATAATAAATAGCTAAAAAATGGCTAATTTCTGGATAGTGATGAAACGATTTTGCCGGTCATATTAAAAAACAACAAATATTAAAAAAAGGTAGCTAACAAAAATGTAAACATGTATTATTGGTGTTTAATTTGTTTTTCTAACTAAAAACCCGCTGCCAATTCATTGGCACGTTGTTTCCTCTAACTTAATTTACTGATACATTTAATTAATTATTATTTTAATACTTAGCGAATCATTATTTCGTACTATAATCTTCGTCTTTCCTACTCACATAAGGACATTCGCATACGTGGAAAGAAGTCAGTAGATAAGCTAGGGGAGTTCTGCGACTCCCCACCACCTCACCCACTGGCTTAAACAGCGCTCTGGTTGATCGACAAGAGCAGGTGCGAATTAATTACAGGTGAAGTTAATTCTGAGTAAGTTGTCGAGTGGATTAAATTTGGAAATAAGAATTTAAAGCTGAGTGTTGCTGAAAAACAAAAATTTATATCCACTATTGGACTACTTAAAGGTATACAAGACAGATTAAAGTGTTTATTAAAGTGGTGCAGGTTTGCGTCAAAGACGAAGCGATAGAGTAAGGTGGCAAGGTGTCGAGGGTGCTTTTACTGAGCGTCTTCGATCTGGAGTGATTACCAACTTGAAAAACTTGGATGTGACTACCTTCATGAAAGATGCTCAAACATTGTTTAAATCTCGAATAAAAAATGCCTTAAAGAAGGAAGAAGCTGTTAAAGTGTATACTGTGTTATCAGCTGAATATGTCTTAAAAAAAGCTGACGAAGAGACATTAGAAATAAAATATTTTAATATGAAGGCCGAGCTAATTTTACCAACAACGGATTTGAAACAGTGATTTACCGAGAATGTACAACCTATTCAGAGAGACATGAAAGAATTTCAAGAGAGAGACTCTGGATGGACACTTCATGAAATTCTTAATTTATCAGTGAACATGAATAAACACAATCCATTGCAAGCTAGCTCATACGTAAGTCTACCCCCACAAATACAAGCAAAACATGCATGTGTTAATGTTTAGAATTTTGATGACGCATGTTTCAAGTGGGCAGTACTGTCAGCTTTGCACCCAGTACACCATAACGCTAATGCTAGCAGAGTATCATCGCACAAGACATAAAAATGAATTAAATTTTACGGAAATCGAATGTCCTGTAAGATCTAAACAAATACCAAAGATTGAAAAACAAAACAACATTTCTGTTAATGTTTATATATAAAAAAAGAGCGGTGGGAAATTCAAAGTTTCACCACTTCACATAACATCATATAAGAAGGAAACCCATGTTAACCTTCTTCTCATACAAAATAATTATTCACTGATTTACAGTCGACATAAGTAATAATTTTCAAATTATCAAAATAATTATGTAGATGATGAGGAGAAAGAGGAGGAGCTGGACGAAAACACTCCCTTTATATCTCACTATGTCTGGATTAAAGACTTGTTTCGCCTAATATCTTCACAGCTTACAAAACGAAATGGTCAAAAATATATCTGTGATCGGTCTTTACATTACTTTAGAGATGACTCAAAACAGCATCAACAACTTTTTGCGTAAATCAACAAGTGTAGGGTGAACTTACCTATATCAAAAGACAAAATTCTACAATTTAAAAATTATAATTATAAAGAAAAAGTATCATTTGTTGTATACGCAGACTTTGAATGTCTTCTAAAACCTATACAAGTTGGAAACGCCTATCAAGAGCATGAGGCATTCAGCTTGAGATATTACTTAAAATGTAGCTATGATAACTCTCTATCATATTACCGCAGCTATAAAGGGCCGAACCCTGCTCAATTGTTTGCAAGAGAATTGCAAGGTTTAGCTGAGAATGTAGAGACTGTCGTTGGGTGTCCAATACCTATGGAAATCTTAACTTTGGAGCAAGAACAAGAATTCCAAAGCGCAACAACCTGTCATATTTGTGAGAAATTCTTGGCTGAAAAACGTGTTCGAGACCATTGCCACCTAACTGGAAGGTAAAATTAAATATGCTGTACATCGAGATTATTTAAATATATTATATATTCATAATTTTTTATTATTACATGTTTTAGATATCGAGGAGCAGCATATGAAAAATGTAACCTTACTTATCAAGATTCATGCAGTATTCCGGTAATTTTCCACAATTTAACTGGATATGACTCTCACTTTCTCATCAAGTACATTGCACAAGGTTTCCCTGGTCGAGTTGATCTTTTACCCATAAATAAAGAACGCTCCATCTCTTTCACAAAACACATCGAAGGAAGTGACACAAACTTTAGATTCATTGACTGCTATCACTTTATGGCATCATCACTGGATAAGCACATTTATTCACGACAAGAATTCTCAAAAAATGAACAGCTATCAGGAGAGAAATTTCAACTCGTAAGGACAAAGGGAGTTTTTCCAGATGATTATTTGGATTATGTAGAAAAACTTGACGTTCAAGTAGTGCCATCAAAAGAAGAGTTTTACTGAAGAAGAGCAAACTGAATAGTAGCCACATCTTAGATGAAGATTACCAACATACAAAAAATTTTTGGGAAGTATTTAATACATCAAGTTTAAGCGTATATTCAGATTTATACTTGAAAACAGATGTATTGCTCTTAGCAGAAGTTTTTCAGAATTTTCGAAATAGCTGTTTCCATGCGTACGGCTTAGATCCTGCGCATTACTACACAACTCCAGGTTTAACTTGGGACGCCATGCTCAAGTATACGAAAATAGTTAGAACTACTTACTGACATAGATCATGTTATGTTCACTGAGCGTGGAATACGAGGTGGGATTGGCCCGAGCCAATAACAAATACATGGGCAATGAATATGATGCAGATAAGGAATCCAAATATCTCATGTATTTCGATGGAAACAATCTTTACGGCTGGACCATGCAACAGTCTTACCTTATGGGGGTTTTCAATGGATTGAAGATGTAGAGCATATCAATTTTAATATTTCAGATGATGCTCCAGTAGGCTATATGTTTGAGGTGGAATTAGAATATCCTGAATATCTTCATGATGCCCACAAAGACTTACCATTTTGTCCGGAACATGAGAAACCACCGAGCTCCTCACAAGCTAAACTTCTCACAACTCACAAAATCGCGATTCGTACTTCATTATCGTAATTCAAAGAAAGCTTTGGGAAATGGATTAAAATTAACAAAAATTCACAGAGTATTGAAATTTAATCAAAGACCTTGGTTAAAAGAGTATATTTATCTAAATAGTAAAATGAGACAAGCAGCTAAAAATTATTTCGAGAAGAATCTATACAAATTAATGAATATTGCTGTTTTTGGGAAGACTATGGAAAATGTACGAAAAAGGGTCAATGTTAAATTACTAACCGAATGGCAAGGTCGATATGGAGAAGAAGTTCTTATTGCGCGGCCAGAATTTCATAGCCGTACCATTATCGATGAAAACCTTGTGCTCATAGAATTAGAAAAAAAAACAGAAGTATTGTGACGGAGTCACATGTAGCTGCTTACTCGGCGCTGGCAGAACGCGAGCACTTGCTTCGTGAGCACTGTCTTGTTGTTATTGCTAACGTCGAGGACGATCAGCGCGGTACACACACACACTTACGCAGTACATTACAGGGTCGAGAGAACATAGCTAGAGAGATTGAGGGTCCAGGAAAGGGGTCGCACGCACTGGAGAATCGCGCAACCTGGAACGCGGTCGCGAGAGCAGCGCGAAGAGAGGGAGAGCGAGAGAGAGAGAGAGAGAGAGAGGGAGAGAGAGAGAGAGAGAGAGAGAGAGAGAGAGAGAGAGAGAGAGAGAGAGAGAGAGAGAGAGAGAGAGAGAGCAAGTGATTGCGCATGTTCCCGATTGTATCTATTATCGTTCTAATTACATGCGAGTCATGCAGATTGAACGGTAATGGGTCTGATGGAAAGGGCAGGCCCAGTCCTAGAAAAGATTCCCCCGATCGCGAGTCTCGAGTTTAGTTTGAGTCTAGGTGATAGAAAACGGATCGCTCTCTTACAATTCAGCCGTTGACCGTGTAACATCGAAAAGAAGGAAGTCTACCGTGGTGAATTTGTGTCGGAATACAGCGTGAGAATAAGAGTGAAAAGTGAGTGGTGTATTGAGTTATGGTTTCCCAGATCGCATGAGTTGGAGAGTATACGGAGATTATAGTATCATTGAGTATTTTCTTTGCAGGTTCGAGTTCGCGGGGTCGAGGCATTTTTGGTTTTTCAGGTACAACACGATCACTCTAGGAGGCAACGACAAGAAAGTTCGGAGTGTTATCGTGGAATTTCAACTGTTTCAGATAGCGAGTGAGCGGCACGAAGCAAGAGAGCGAAAGAAGCACGGCAACCGCCGTCAACGGTTTCTTGAATAAAGAAAGAATAATATTGTGTGAAATTAGAGTTGTGTTATTTGCGAGTTTCTATAGTCCTTGTGTGCGTGTCCGTTAATAGTATTTCAGGTGAAGTCATCGAGGATTGTCAACCAGGTCGCGGTGGGTTATCGTGAGTCGCGGTAAGGAGTCAGCGGTGGTTGTTGCTATTTTAGAACCCCTCTGATCGAGAGTCAAGTCTTCGGTCGGGTGGTAGTTTCTCTGGTAGGGAGAAATTGCGAGGTAATAGTAGGTTTCTTTTGGGTTATATTAACGTAATGGAACCTAGTAGGGTGAGTGAGCAAACCTCAACGTTACAGTATATATAAATAAGCCAATTTATGTGGGATTATGTGTGTTAGATTCATCAAAGACTTTGATGTATGATTTTCATTACAACTATATGAGAAAACAATTTGAAGATCGCTGCAAACTTTGATACTTCTGATTACGTAACTGATAACATTTTTGGAATTCTTCAAGTCAATAAAAAAGTTGTAGGCCTGATGAAAGATGAATGTAATGGCCGAATTATGACAGAGTTCGTTGAAATGCGTAGTAAAATGTATAGTATACGTATAAATGGACAACTTTGAATGATTATGTTGATTGTTTACTAGATTTATCCACACAATACAGAGACCAGTGTGTGATACAATCTAAGGCATATGTAGCACAAACTGTAAACAAAAAAAGTTAGCTTTAACCCCCTTATTGAAATAAATGAAGATTGATTGTAAATTTGGAATTATTAATAAAAGACTTTATATATCATACAATATTTATTTATTTAACCATTAAACATCTGATTTGCTTATCCAAATATTGTGTGAATCATCAAATCCTAACCATTTAACTTCAATCTTATCTCCACGCTTCTTAAGCACTTTCTCCACAAGATAGACGTCTGGATATTTAGCTTTAAGCAATTCTTCTTCATAGAAACCACCAGAGATTGATTGACCTTGATAATCTTTTAACTTGTATGTTACTGGATTAGTAGTCATCACTTGACTGATTGTAAAAATTTCCGTTGACCAATTAGGCGTATAACCCTTCTCTCAAATACTTGCTTTATCTTACTTACTCTTACTTTATCTCCAATCTTAAATTTTGGCTTTTTCATCATTTTCATCTGCCGAGCAAACTTCGCAAGTACTCCTGCCTCATTGGCGAATGTCATATATTTCGGTTACAATCCAGTGGTGCGATGTTTGCTGTTATTATACTCCCTTAGCACATTGGACAAGATATCAAGCCACTTATATTTTCCACGTAAACTGAATTGCATCCACATTTTATTCTTGAGTGTATGATTGAAACGCTCACAAATAGATGCTTTAAGATTACTGTATGTCGAATGAAGATTGATTCCATAACGTTGCATGAGACTTTGAAATGTAGCATTGCAATAGTATATTGTGTGCCAAGGGCGTAAAGTGGGTTTTTCTAGACCGAGTGTGGGATTGCCGTACGAGTCAAAGGTGAGCTAGTACGAGCCGAAGGTGAGTGAGTTTGCGAACCGAAAACGAGTACTGCAACCACGCGAGGTCAAAACCTACTTAGCCCTTGGTGCACATCATATTTTTTGTAACGCAAGTATGGATTTTTGCTTTTTTTGTTCTAATCTACTAAAATCGACAGCGGACGATCTTGATTTTTTACCGCCCGCTACTGCGCGCAGCGGGCGATTTTCCAGTTTCACCGCCCGCTGATCGACAAAAGGTCGCTTTCGGCTCTATTAGCAGGTTCGAAAAACGTAAAAATCGTGCTTGCGGTACAAAAAATTCTTTGCCTCGATCGGTTTGTAAATTTTTTGGTTTACGTCCCTACTGCAAAATAGACTCTATTGCTGCTGTGGCATCACTGCGGTCTTTTGCTTTACAGGAACAGCCCATGCATCCTTAGAGAACACGATGACAGTGAGCATATATCTATAGCCATTGTTTTCTCGAGTATAAGGCTGTATCTTCACTAGATCAGGTTGCCACATCTCATCCAAGCCACGTACAATAAATTTGCATCATCGAAAATTTCGACATGCGGTGTATGAAGCTCGTTAACCACTTACACTTCCATGATCTTCATTCTCAATAATTGATATCTCTTGTAATTTTATTGTACAGGTAAGGAAGAGAAGAGGTATTAGAAGAGAATTTATTTATAAAATTTTTCTATTGTGATTCGTTCTTCTGTTTATCTTTTTGACTGTTGTTAGAAAGTTTTGTATATGGTATATTGCTGTTCACAGTACTATTTGATTTATCCATCCTCGACGAGTGGATGAACGATACTTTCATAAATTTATAATTGAGCTATTTATAAGTATTTTATACTGATTATGTAATAATATATTTTATTTACGTCCAGGCTTATAAGTTTCAAAATAAAGAAGGTCTTGCAAAGTTATTAGGTTAATAGCATCAGATCGATCTCGAAGAGCTGCAACGTTGCATAATATTTTATTTTCCACATGTAACGGGAGGCCGGGTAGAATATTTGTATTAATTCGTTGATCCGAACCCTAGAACACGGTGCCGTCGGGTGCTGCTTCTATGACGAGCACCCGGGGTTGATGTTCTCTGGATCCCTGGTTACAAACGTCGAGTTCACGGTTGAACTCGACTTTTCCG
>JAPYZP010014904.1:0-11438 GCA_030522985.1 Torymus sinensis
TCGACGCATCGCTGTCGTGTGCTTCTGAAATCGAACGCGCTGGATGTAAACGAGATCAGCAGCGATCTAATTTCAGCATTTTCTTTTCCATATTTTTTCTCAACTTACTGGAACTAGAGTGGAATATCATATCTGTGGTTCCGAGATATAACCACATAAGTCCATTTTTTTCAAAATCGGAAAAACGTTGGATTCTGTATCTTCAAATAGGTCTCTTTTATTTAAAACCCAACACGTAACCACATATAACTCCATTATTCAGCATAACAACATATGTCCATCATGTGGTGGTTTATTGTAGTTGTGATTTATTTTATCTATCCTAATTGAATAAAATATATACAATACCTACATAAAATTTCTAATTTTATAAATTTATTGTAGTTGTGATTTATTTTATCTATCCTAATTGAATAAAATATATACAATACCTACATAAAATTTCTAATTTTATAAATGGCATATGTATAAACGTGAGAATTTTAAAATTCAAGTACGAACCGCTCCTTTCATGGAACGAAAAAAAAAATTTTCAATTTATTGTGAATCCAAGTTGTACTCATATTATGCATAATTTTTTAAGTTAATTGAAATATTGAAATACATAAAACAGTCATTTTTAAAGCTATATAAAAGTATTAAAGTCTATAAAAAAGTACTTTTATTTTATTTTACTTTCAACTGTTAACGAAATATTTTTAACATAATTTAATTAATAATTATATCAAATATTCATATACACTTTAGAATTATAAAAATTTTAAAATATAACAATATTATGCCGTAATATTTAATTAATTTTTACAATATGCTATTAATAATATACATAAGACTCATTGCGTTTCCTTTTATTCACAAAAATAGAATTCTTATAATTAAGTCATAAGAATTCGTTTTGTTAATTTTGTAGTTTATTGATCCGATTCATAATTAAATTAATGAAAATGATCTAAAAATAAACAAGAACCGCACTAGTAGATAAGCCCAATAAGTTCCCGGTATAACGACATAACTTCATTCTTTTTCGAGTTTTGGAGTCTTAAATGTGTCAATTGATTAGTATACTATCGCGCTCTATCTCGTTTATTCCGATCTTACGAATAAGTTTCAAGTTAAAAATCTTTTTTTTTCAGAAACTCAAAAAGTGGACTTACGTACGTGGTTATGCCTCGAAGCCACAGTTATATAATTAGACCCATTTTTCCGACAATCGGTCACTCATAATTAATTTATTGCGAAGTTGTTGCATTGCTATCTTATAGAGAAAGTTCTTTTTATATTTACAGCTTTTCTTTCCAGCTTTGATTAAGCGCAGTTATATATTTAGAAGCAATATTACGACAATATTAGGTAACAACTAAACTATTTGCCTCCCTGGTAGAAAATTTACCAGCTTTTCTCCCTAAGCTGTTATAAATTGGCTATATTTATATATTAGCCATAAATAAGCTACCCTGTTAACGTTAGCTATGAGTTAACTAATTTTTCTAACTGGCCGTATAAGAAAGAAAGTGATATCGATTTATGGGCAAGATATGCATTTTGTGTGGCCACAGCGCCGGAGCCATATATTGGCCATTTCTTTGCAAGACATTTCCCATATACTAAGAAATACTACCCAAAAACATACTCTAAGAAAATAATATAGTTATATGGGAAATAGTATGGCCCATATTGAGCTCCGGCGCCGTGGCAATATATGAGTCTCCTATGGCCCATATATATGGTGAACATGGCCCATATATTGCCAATACTACGCCCATACTATGGGCTACAAAACTTTTTTTACGCGGACTCTTTCCTTCTTTTGAAAAATCTGATGGTGCCATTAGGAGCTGAATATCGATTTATTATCAGTGACCATTCTTCGCCGATTTTTTCGAATGTTAAATTTTGATAAGAATAATTGATCTGCGGTAAAACAGTTTCACAAGTGACTGTTATCGTTTGTTGGACATATTTTTCGTCTACTGTATAACCTATAGAACGAGAACAAATTTACTGTAGAGGTGTGCTTCCAAATTATTTTTTGTAGAATTTATGATGTAATTGTTCTAAAGTATTTAGCCACCTGTAATAATGTTTCTCTCTACTGTATCAAGGGTTTTTATAGCCCATTTTTAATATTGAAAGAAATAAATAAATGAATATTGAAAGAAATAAATAAATGAATAAATTTCTCGTATCGTTGAGCTTACAAAATCCCTATAGTTGGTTCTAAATGTTCAATGAATTGTTTGGTTCAAGTATAGGAAAAGAAGTATTATATTTACTGCAGTAAATTGTTATTTACAATCAAAATTTTTTCCATATAAAATTGCGATGTTTATATTTCTCTCATGTTTCAAAATTAAAAAATAATAAGAAATTCGTCCATTTTTCTATGATTGTAAAACTTTTAACAAGCTAAAAATCAAGCCGATATTTGATTAGAGCTCTGTATCGTGTATAGCGTTACTTTCCCCGCGCCATCGTGAAAACGAATCGCCGCTGGGCTCGTTCATCCGCCCGCTCTGCATAATTCCGCAGCTTTCAACCATTTCTAATTGAGCTCTCTCTCTCTCTCACTCGCGGCCACTCGCCTGCCCGCATTCGCACGAGGTAATACAAAATCTATTTCGCGGATCATAACCGGCTCCGCGAGTTCCGCGACTATATATACGCGCTTCCCGCGTTCGCAATTATTGGCCGCCACGGCGCGTGTGCCCGCTCGCGGCAAATTTACAAATCTGTTTGAATAAATAAATAGAAGTGCGCTCCTCTGCACTCACCGCCGCGGTGAGAGCGTTAATGTCGTTAAGCGCAGCGAATCGAATGCGAAATGAAAGAGGCTAAAAATGAATGAGCCGATGACCGGCTGTATATGAATAGCCGCGGGTATAGATGGAGCAATGAGCGTTAATGCGTCTCCTGTGCTCGCATCAGCTCGGTAATGCGAGCCGAAAAATTTACGATAAATTTGCGCAATTAGCGCCAGCAATAGTGAGCAGTAACTTCGTTAAGGGTAACGAATGAACCTCGTTTCCTCTCGCGCCGCGGCCGTTCGGCTTTTTATTTTGCCCTCGGCTCGTTTTTTTCGTCAGCTGCGTAAACCGTACACCCGCTGCGAGAGTCTTCACGTCGGAGCTTCAATGGACTCTCCTATCCGTCGCTATCGGTCCTGCGTGAGAGAATCGCTGCAGCAGTTCCTCGTCTCGCTGTATATAGCGGAATTTAACGGCTTCCTTTATTTTTTCCTCTCTTTTCTTCGGGCCGCGCAGTATGAGGCAGTAATTACGGAATTAACGTCGCCGCTGTATGACACGGCTCGGCCGCTAGACAGGTTTGAAGAGCAGAAGGGAAAAGTGCGTCGTATATAATTTATGGAAAAAGAAGGATACATAATATAGAGGTGTGTAGTCGCGCGGGGGGAGGCAAATTGGGGCGCACGAGTTGTGCTCGTTAGCAACAATCGAGCTCGTAATTGCGACAAATTGAAAGCATTAGATCGAAGCCGGCGTAGCAAGCAGGCGCTTACGCCGGAACGAATTCAGCAATACCGTGCGCGAGCGAGATAGATCGAAGCATGGGTATGTCTCTCGGCTTCTCGCGAGCGAGCGCACGAGCGTGTGATGCCAACTTCGATTAGAAGCTCAGGTCGGCTTTGTTCTCCCTCTCTCTCTTCCCCCCCTTGCTTCCCCCTCTCACTCTTCCGCCCTCGCGCACGCCCGCCCCCAGATAGAAATCTAATTTGCTCTGTTTAGAGTAGCTTTAACGATAAAGAGAAGTCGTAGCTCGTCAACGACGTGAGCGCCGTATAATTTCCTGATGAGCAAACCTTTGCTCCATTAATCGTATTTCTAGCCCGACTGCCCTCGCCGCTCTTTTTCTTGCCGCCCCTCACCTACCTTCCAGCCTTACCCCGAATAATAGCGTATTCCGTGCGAGGATATACGGCTTTCTTTAATTTGCCGCCATCTCGCGATCCCTGCCTGCCGCTACGAGAGTTCTAAGGTTGCACTTTATTTTCGGACCTTGTTACCTCATCTCCTCTGTAGTTACAACATTATTACTCCTTTGACATAATTCAGACGTGAAAGGAATGACAAATTTTACTTTCGCCAATTAAGTTTATGAGCACTGTTGCTTGATGCTTTACTGTTTGAAAAATTAAATCTACAAAATTCATTTAAAAATTCAGAAACCATCCTTTTTAATCCATAAAATCACGCTTAATTATTATTTGCGTACCGGTATCAGTTGAAAAAGTCTTCTTTTTATATCGCTAGTTATACGGTTAGAGACAGCTGAAAGGTTTAATAATCGATCGATGTTAGTGTCAACAAAGAAAAAAAATATTTCTGAGAAGCACTTTTTAACGACTATACGTATAATTTCATTCGCAGTATTGTATTTTCAGCCAGATGGTATCATTAAAAGTTTTCTTCTATACTTCCAGAGCTTCTAATAAGATTTTCACTGTTGGCGAATAACAGATTCAATGTTCATAAGTTTCCTTATTAGTAGTGTTAAATAAAAAGTAAGTATATTTTGTCTTTTGTTAAAGTTTAAAAAAAACGCTGTGAGTACTAATGAACTGTAGGAGTATTTTATATTCCATAAAAACTCATCAAATTTTTTATATTGTGTATTATAAATAATAAAGCTTCTTTATCTACAGCGAGATATGTGCGAAATGATAATTTTGATATCATTGATCAGTTATACGTTGAAAAGCTGAAAGCGATGTAATAAAAGATATGTTCTAAAAAATGTATAAAAAATAAGTAGAACACGTAGCCGGTATAGTCAGACACGTAAGACAGTTAAGTGCATTATGTAACTTTTACTCTGACGATAAATCGACAATGATTTTACTAAATTGCCCCAATTTATCAGTTTTCGTTGTCGTAAAATCGTAATTTTATATTATAATGAATTTATCGAATAAAACATGACTATACTTTTGAATTAATGGAAAAGAAAATGTTGAAAAAAAATTGCTTCAATGATGCCTGACTATTTCTAGTAAATACTACTCACAGATGAGCAAAATTAGTTGATCAGAGTACTGCGCGCAGAATTTGAGGTTTTTAACTGAATTTTATTCAAGTTCCTCTCAGCTGTAAGTGAAGTGGGGGTATAATTTTTTTAATTCACGTTTTGTTGTTCCCCTTCGAATCGCGTGCAGGGGAACATTAGAGGCGGGAGGTCAGAAGCACACACACACACACATATTGCTTAGCACCTTCCTGCACGTTCACTGACAAGATTGTAAATTCCAGCCGGCATGGGCATTCGAGTTAACATTCCAGCAGTTTTCCTTTGAAAAGGGCAAATGAAAAATGACGAGCAGTATCGTCGCAGAAAAATGGAGAAAATAAAGTTCCGATAGTCACAGTTAGCCATACATACAGACGTACATACATACATAGGAGCAAGAGTCCCTTACATTGTCAGGCGTTTGCTCGACGAACACCTGGCAATGCTGAAAGATTAAGCGGCGCTCCGCGGCGCTGCTTTATTATTTAAGGCGCGCGCGCGCCTGCGATTTATATACATATAAAGGGAGAAAGAGCGAATGCGCAGCGCGCAAGGATGACCGTAGCACGGGAGGAGAACTTTGAGGGCACAGTTGAATTATTCTGCGCGGGCTACATTATGGAGCAGCGTGCAAGCTCTCTCCTCCCTCTCTTTCGACCCAAGCGTTCTCTCCCCTCAATAAACGATGAGGTGCATGCGAGGAGGGATAGAGCGAGAGCGCGCGAAGGGAGACATATGTATACATGACTTACGGCTTGCCGGGGCATCGCCATCGCCGATTATCTTCCTTGTCTCTCGCGTCACGCGATGCCGGAAGGGTGTGAAACCTGAAATTTCCGCTTTTCGAAACCGGGACGCGCGCACGCGCTCACGGCGCTACCCCTCGCGATAATATGTATATATAGTCGTTCATATGCACGTGCGCCCGCGCGCAAAACTTTGCTGCTGCCTTGCATGCGCGTACAAGAGCGCAACACACACACANACACACACACATGCTGTATGTTGGAGCGTGCGTACTTTACAGCGTGTATCTGGAGAACAAGCTAAAGTTTATAGGGGACGTAAAAAACGTCGTCCCTCCGAACGGCATAATTGAGGAGAGCGAGAAACGAAGGGTCGCTGACGCCTGGTTGGCCGATTGAAGTATATGCTTTTCGGCAGTCTTCCAGTATATATGATTTAATTGGTAGGAGAGAAAATAGAGCGCGGGCGCCGAGTAAGCCCCTAAAAGTCCATCAGCTTAATCAAACAGGCGCGTTGCGCGAAGAAATAAACAAACATTGCGCAACAACAGCTCTGGCCTCATTCGCGCGCGCGCGCTTATGTGTAAGGGGCGGCCATTAAATTTTAATTAAGTAAAATACCGGGAAAAGCAACTGCGCACGGGCGTTTCTCCGGGAGATCTAAGGATTCGGTTGAAACGCGCAGAGCGGCCGCTTTATCCCTAGTCCAAACATCATTTTAACTGAAAATACTTGAGCGCGCGAGAGCGCCAAATAAAATAGCGGACTGCGTGCGCAGGTGGAAGCTGGAGAGGGAGAGGCCGAGAGCTATTTCATACTCGGACAAGTCTGAAAAGGGTATAGCCGGCCGTGCGTGTTTGCGCGCATTTTTCACCCGACGCGAGCGCTGTATCAAGTGCACGAGCAGACTCTTTACGCGCTTATATACGCAATGGCGGCGGGCCGTCCTGCGCACTCGGTCCGAATGAAAAGCGCGGGGGAGGCCGGCGGTTGCACACGCGACACTTTGTGCATTGTAGCAGACTCCTTTGACTCGGAAGCGTCGCCTCTTTTCTCCCCGCACTCGCAGCTTTAGCGGTTTCTCACACTCGCCCTCTCTTTATTCAGCCCCCATCCGCCGCGTCACTTTTCACCGACACGTATGGGAGCCCCTCGCTGCACTCGCGAGTATCTCTTCCTCAAACGGCCGATGAAAGAGGATCCTTAATGAGAGTTTAGCGCGTGCGGCACAACAACGGCGCCGATATTGCCTATCTCGCCGCCTCTTTGTCTCTCAGCTTGCATGTGCCCGCCGCTGCCCTCACTCTTCTTCTCTATCGACACTGCTCTAGTGCCTATAGGCGAGCGAGCGGGAAGCCCTTTCTCACGACACGTCTCTACCAGAGCTCGCTCATGCTAATTGCGAAACGGATTTTTCCTCAAATCTTCCTAGAGCTTGTCTGTATTTTTTCTTTTTTATAACGCGCGGAAAGCTATGTGACTGTATTTTTTTGAACAAATAATTAATGTGCGTTGTTTCAATCATTTTCGCGATTAGTAAATATTATTATTATTATTACGTTGTATTCTTTTAATTAAAGTACTCGATGTTGAAATATGCTTATATTACATATTATATATTTCGAATGGATTCTATTTATTATACGGTTCAATTTATTGACGCTGTTTATATTTTATTATCAATGCATTTGTTATGAAATGTACGTCACATATATAATTTATCGCAGAAAACGATGTGTACGCACAGCCGGTCATATCAGGCAGAGTAAAGCAATTTACACCTTTAACGTACACGAATAACGCGTAGTTTCGAAGTAAACTATGTCACCTTTTATGGCAAAATCTATAATTGTATGTTTGCAATATGTTTTAGTCGATAGGTTGTCGGTTAAGTAAAATTCACTGGGAACGAGCGCCTAAGTAAACACTTTTTATCTTGGTCACGTACCCTGGCACTAGGAAGTTGGAAGAAAAACATTTAACGACGCTTTATCATTGAAAACTATTCGAGTTTGGAGGGAAGCCGCTATAAGTGAATATAAATTGAGCATGCCAAAATTTGACTAGATAAACAAAAGAAAATTCAATTAATAATCAAAATTTGAACGTGCAGAAACATAAGGGGTTGAGAGAGAGATGGCACATCCATTAATTAATCCCGCGTCAAGATAAAGTTTTATAATTAAAGTATTTGGTTTATATATATATATAGCCAAGTCGAAAGCGAAGATAAGCGCGCAATAGAGAATAATCTTTCAATTTATCATCCTGCTAGTGGATTCGCCGCGAGTCGCCCCGTGGATTTCGCACGTAAAGCACGAATTTCCCCGAGCAATTTGTCTCGAGTCTTCCGATTATATCAGATCGCGGAGCCGCACATATATAGATCCCTCAGCGATAAAAAGTGTAAATTGTCAAGCGAGGTTATTGAGTGGGTTTTCGGTGTGGTTTGCCAACAGCTTTTCCTCCTCCCCGCGGGCGCAAAAAATGTCCGCGCGAGGGCATTGTTCTTGCGCGATATAATGACGCGGCTGCTCTCGAGTAATCGTTTCTCCTCGCACATTGATCGAGTGGCTTTCACCGCTCATAATTGTATCGATGAGAATGGAGAAAAGTGAAAATGATAAAAAGGAGAGAGAGCGCGCTAGAAGACAAAGTAGTCGGATGAAAAGGCGGAAGGAAGAGCGGCGCACACGCGCGCGTGTATAGAGAGGGCGCGGGGGAGATTCCCGAGGCGTCATATATAGCGGTCCGCAATCTATTTTCTAGATTCGACAAGAGCGGCCGTTCCTTCCTCCTCTCCCCCTCGTTGCCACTATGCGGCCGGACGCTTGCGGAAATCACGCTATACTTAACCGGGCGTTATCCTGAAATACTACTCGGACGAGGGTCGCTCGCTGGCTGACTATTAAGAAGAGACTAAGAAGACGGCTGGACATGAAAAAGGTGTAGCCCGAAAACGCGAGCGCGCGCCGCCGCCCGAGCACAAAGGGAGGATCCCCCTGCCCCCTCTTTCTCGCTGCGCACGATAAATCCTCCTTGATCGCGTGATCTCGCACCTCCTTCCCTCTCCCGCTTTCCCCTCTCTTTCCATCCTGAACATTATGCAAAAACAAAAATGATTCTCCCGCGAGCCTACGTGACCGGATTATCTCTTTCATTCTCTCTCTCTCTCTCTCTCGCACTCTTTCTCGATCCGAATAGAATATATATCACGCCGGGAGGAAAAAAACTTCCTGCGCCAAGTGTCATACGCGCGCCGAGTAATAAATCCTCGAGCGAGCGTTATATTGATGAAGCATCCCTTTCTCCATCTATAGGTATATGTATACGTAGGTTATTTGATTTTGGGGGAGAAAGACGGACGGATCGCCTATAATGTATCTTTTCCTAACAGACAAAATAATTGGGAATCTCGACTCCGCGATGGATGGACTATGAAAATACAGATCGGGAACGTAGATTCTGCTATTGTTATCTCCACTTGGAAGTGACTATAGAATTTCCAGCGAAACAGAAGCAATTACACGCCGCTAATAGATCCCTTAATTTGGAAATCTCTTAGGCAAATAGTTTTACGAGTCGGGCAGAAAGGGAGGAAAAATTATCGTTCCGCGATTCCTGGCCAAAGTCCGCTGGAAATGTGCATTATTAAATAGCGAGAGCAAGCTTGTACACACATCTCCCCGGCATGTTATTTCATTAATATTTAACGGGCAATTCTCTGTACTTGCTATGTTTTGCAGAGTAATAAGCCAGGCTGCCTTAGATACTCGTGCGCTTACGGGGAACTGATTCCCCGCCCTGCAGCGCACTGTCGCAGCACGACATGCATACGCGAGTGCAAATACAAGAAAGCTTGTACTAGCCAATGGGGAATTGGATTAGCAGTTCTCGCGAGCGCGTGCGCGTCGGACAAGATAGCGAGCTCTTTCGAAATCGAAATACGACATGGATTCCCTGTTGCGTACACACACATTTGCCTCATGGGCCCTCATCAAATCACGAGCCAGGGCTCACGTAAATTCGGCATGATATCCTTTTCGCACACTCGGCCGCCTACTCTTCGGACAGTCTGAGCGCCAGAGGAAATTTCGCGGCAAAGTCAATGGCAGTGGCGAGATAAGGGCAACGTTTAGCCAGCGTGAAGGGGGTAAAAGGCGCGCTGAAACTGTCCGAAAAGCAGCAGCCTCGGGGCCGCTCGCGGCGAGGCGAGGCGATAAAATAGACTTGCGGTCACTCACTTTTGCCAGGCGAGAGAAAGTGTGTCAGCGGGCGAGTCGGCGAGGGCTGCAGCGGCGGAGACCCTCTCCCTCTCGCTCTCTCTCTCCCTCGGGAGCGCGCAGCCTCTCTCACTCACTCGTGCGAATCTCACTCGGAATCGGCGGGCGGGGTGGGCCCGACCCAGTGCACTCTCCTCTCGAACTCGCTCCCTCCTCCGCACTCGCGGGCAGCACCGAGTCACACTTGTCTTCTGCACTCGTCGAGCTCCTCCGGTTCACTGCGCGCTGGCGGCGGGGCCCGCGGGCATCACGACCGGCGGGCTGGCGCGGAGCCGCGCACCATCCGTCGCACTGACAACACGAGGAGCGCCGCTGCCGCTCGGGCACGCACTCGCGGGCGAGCTCAACATCCCCCGGAGCTCCTCGGGGTGGCGTCCGGGACGCGTCCGCGCACACCGGCACTGCTGGCCCGCACTCCGGCTGCTCGCAGTGGCTGGCGGCCCGCTAAACCCGGCTGGGCCTGGCGGCACAGCTGTCGTCGGCGCGGGGGGCCGCGCGTATCATCGCAGGCACTGCACTCGCGGCGAACAAGTGCGCACTCGGCCACAGCCCGCGGCCCGAACCCTCACTCAGTTTCTTGGTGCGCGCGCGCGGAACTGTGTCACCGATAGTTGGCAGCCGATACACGCGCCGCTCCTCTTCCGTTCTCCTCTCGCCCTCGCTCTCTCGCTCTCTCGCTCTCTCTAGATCCCGCGAGGCGCTGCGCACGCGGCCGCACGCACACACGGACACGAAACTCTCGCAATCGGGGCACTCGCGCTCGACGACGTCGCTCGCTCGCAGCAGCAGCCTCGCTTGAACCCCGCGCGCGCGCGAGTACGGCCGGAGAGTCGCGAGCGCGCGCAGCCCTGAGACCCTTCGCCTCCCTCCCCGACTTCCCCGACTGCCTCTTGCCCCCACCAGGGGGAACGCTCCGGAGCGCGGCTTCGGCGGGCTGTGTGGGTGCGCGCGGCCGCGTGTGCGTGTCGGTTCACTGGCTCTCGGCCGCGTCGCGTCGCCGGTGGGGAGGCAGCGCCGAGCGGGCGCAGGAGCGGCGCGCGCACGGGGAGCGCGACCCTCCGCCGCGTGCCACCCCCACCCGACGGCGGCGGCGGCGGCGGCGCTGGGAGCCTGGTGGGGCGAAAGGGCGGCGCAGGCGTTTTGCTGCACCGACGCATTGATCCCAGGAATTCGTCCGCGCGGGCCGCGGGTGCGACGGAGACGCTCCTCTCCCCAGAATTCACTTTCTCGCTCGCGCCCTCCCTCCCTCCATCCCTCTCCCCCTTCGTCCCCCGCGCGGCCTCTCGGCCACCGCCACTGTCCACTTCACTCTCTGCTCTCTCTTCTTCTCTGGCAGCCAGCGGAGCCAGCGGAGAGTGCGATTCCTTGCCGCCGCCGCACTCGCCCG
>JAPYZP010014906.1:0-12738 GCA_030522985.1 Torymus sinensis
TATATATATATATATATATATATATATATACACACACACACACACACACACACACACACACATCCTAACTCATACATTACAATACTATGACGGTATATACAACATTACATCATAAGAAAAAAAAACAATCGCTGAAAAGGATAACGCATCGTCTAAACTTATTACGAATTCGCTCTTAAGGGGGCGAAATCGCCGGTGATTATTCATTGGATGTATCATTCGTTTAATGCTCCCTTTCTCTCGTTCTTCGCACTGCATGCAAGCGACTTAGGCCGTTATTCTTTCATGTATACGTACGCAATATCATCGATCAAAATCACGTAGAATTGATCGATATCCCTGCCTTCGAAATCTCACTGGAAGTCCGAAACGATACAACATCACCGACTTCTCAATGGGCATACATATAATATGTGTAATTCCCGTGAGAATTTCCCTTAAATCGATCATAAAAAGGATGAAAAAAAAATAAACGGAGGTGAATTGCACATAATCTAGGTATTAAGAGACTTTTCGGGTATACGAAAACTAGGATGGAGACGCGGAGGTTCTGCCTAAAAATTTTTCATTCTATTTCTAATTTATAAATATAATACCTAAAGTTCCGTATAGGAAAATCCGTCATGCATTATTCCCAACGCGAGTCACGTGCCGAATGTAATATTACATAAATGATTCACTACCGGGTAATAAGCACAGGCAGTTATCGAATATACGCATAGAATTACAATACATCCTGTTACTGGATTTGTAAATTTAACGAAATTTAACGATCAATAATATATATTTTTATAATTTCATCTTATCCAAATCGTGTACTATAACTTGGCGTGTATCGTGTCCTAAGCACTATAACCTCGCCCGTATCACCACACCCCGAACGCACTATTATACCGCGACGCATGCGCGCACTTATTATACCTACCCACGTCTTAACAACTGATCGCTCAGGTGGGACTTTTTTTTTCGAAAGCCATCGGCATCTCGCGTGCTCGCCCTTATCTCCGGCAAATGTTCATACACTCCGGAGCATCCTTATATATTTACATATAGGAAGTAATTGAGCTGGCATGGCGTAGTGGTATCGATTTTCAGATGGACCCCAGAGGGTAAGTATACACACGCGCGCGTTAAGAGCGAGCGCCCATACATGCGAAGTTTCGGAATGGCCTATACTGTCTTCGTGTATAATACTGCTCGTATGTTTTCATTGCCGGCTCGAGTTTTTGCCGGAATTCGGGTAAATTGAGGTGAGTGAAAAACTGGACGTCGTTGTCGCGGCTGGCTCGTTTAGGACGATTTTGGCAAATATTTGCTGAAGAACGAGCGCCCCAAGGAATAACATTGTGCTTACACCCGGTTCATTTTTGCTTCCTCCTAGAGGAAGCTTTGTGATAGTAATTTTTTGAGTTGTTGTAAAAACATGTTATAATTGTTTTTCGAGGTGTTAGGAATCAAAATACATGGTCTATGGATGTGGGTGTGCGTGTGTGTGCGCGCGCCTGGATCTCAGCTTAGCTTCTACTAGGTCGATTTTAACCGGACACGTCTCAATTTTTTTTTTTTTTTTGTTTAATTGCGGGTCAAAAATCCGTTTTTTGATTGGGCCGATGCGTTTTGGTTTTATTTCGAATTGCGGGAATAATGGAAAAGAAGGAATCAAACACGATTTTTCCCCGCTTCTGAGGCTATAAAAGTGGCCATTATAGTGGAGATGGGAATAAATATATTTTATATTTAAACTATATATTATACATACTTATAACAACGATAAATTAATTTGGAGGAAGCGACAAGCCAATAACTTGGCAGCGTTATTTTTTTTTTTTTTTTTTGTTATATTTACCAATGCAAAATTTAATATTTATCTTCGACAACGACGCTACTAAAAGTAAATCTATGCGCACGCATACAATCGTTCCACGAAACAGAGCCACCCCCGTCAAAGCTCAAGCTCGCAAAGCACATATATATCCCATAGCCCCGAAAATTAAATAACCAACATTGATGAGATACCTTACCTGCGCTATCCAATCACTCACAGGTATTCACACACATTCGCGAACCCACGTCAAAGGCCGCACACATATATACACACGCACACACAGACGCACGCGTGCGCTCAATACGAATTAAGAACGTATTCGGCGGCGCAGGAAAGTTTCTGCAGGACCGAGAGGAGGGGAGGGCGATATTACGGTGTCGGAAAAAGTAGATCCCCCATAGCCTTTCCGGGGCCCCTGTCTGTTCGTGTGTGTATATATAGGGGAGTATTGTATATAGACGCTGCACACAATTGCGCTCGCGTCCTCTCGTCCCGGCGATTCTTATCTCTCGGTCGGTGCGTGTATATATACACCACGTTTTCCCCAGCGGTGTGCGAGAGAGAGAGACTATACGCCGTCCTAAATTAATTTTCCGGAATTGCTGTCCCTGATTACCCCGTTTTCGACACACGACGTTGAGGAACAATAACGCTGTCGTCGCTGTCGCGCTGTGTTTGCACAGTGTCGCATTTGTTGTTTTTTGTTTTTGTTATTTTGGCCTCCCCCTCCACTCTGTCCTGGGGGGTAATTAGTGCTGGAGCTGAAATGCAAAGCAATTTTTTTCATTTCGCCGCACTCGTGCGCGCAGAGGGATATATGGGGCGTGCAAATGTTGGCCGAGTATTGGCCGTTTGTTGCGGTTCCCGGTGATATGTGAAGGTATATACGTCTGGGATGAGGGGGGGGGGGGGGGGGGGGGGGGGGAAAAAACGGAAAGAAAGGGGGAGGGTGGGGGGGGGGACGGGGGTGTAATTATTTTAGTGATGTGGATGTGTGTTGATGTGGAAAATGCAATGTTAAAAGTATATAAGTGGTGGACGAACTCTAAATAAACACGATAAATGCAAGGAAACGCTTGGGAAACTTTCGCCGGATGAGAAAGAATACTTTTTAATAAGCATTTCTGTAAAACAGACCAATATACCCGCCGTTTCTATTTTTAGGGTAAGCATTTAACTCTAACCAGAACGAATACTTCAAGACAAGGCCGGCTTAGTGAGCAGTGCCGGTAGCACTCGTATTCTTCCGTTCCAGCTTTTCGAAGCTCTCAAGAGCTCAAGTGATAAATGGTGCATATTGCATAGTCGATTTATGGAAACACGTATGATAATTGCAATAGAAAGAAACGAAGATATCTATATATACTTTTTCAGAAGAAAGGTATTCCGGAGCGGAAGAACGCGGCTTATTTTTCTAGCCTTTGTCTGTCCGCAGTGTCCCTGGGATGAATCGAAAGTTTAAGATCGATTCATAAACTAGTAATCAGTAAACTTGTTATAAGTTCTTATATATACGCATTTACTTGTTATTTATTTAAACACTGTATAAAGTTTATCATTGAAAAAACAGCGATTATTACTTTTCGTGAATTCTTGAAAAACTGTAAATATAGTAAAATTTCGCTGTTTGTTGATGATATAAAACTCTTTAGTAAAATAGATAATGCAAGCAATCAGTGTCATTTCCAATATGATTTAAACTCGATAGTTGAATGAGCTAACTCAAATAGATTAGCACTAGATATAAATAGCGATAATTTCAAATCAATTTCTTTTTCCAAAAGTTACAGTTTACATCAGCGTTGGTATAATATATGAAATCGATTCTTTCTCTCTAGACGTAGTGAAAAATATTAAGGATTTAGGTACTATTTTTGATTCTTCAATGATCATAATAATGATGAAGATGCTGATGACAGCGATGTACTGTTAATCAATATGATGAAGTTAATGGTTCTGTTTCAATAATCATCATATTGATTTCAATGATCATATTATTAGGTGGATCATATTACTTCAAAATCGACTCATAATTTAAATGAAATGGTTTTCATGTAAAAGTGTTTAACACATAATTGCAAGCATCCAGATATTGTAAAATTATTTAAGCATAAATCTGGCGTTTATTCTGTCAGGCACATCTGACGTTCGCAACGTTTGCGCACTTTTATTTTAAAATAGTTTAACTTTTCAGAATCACTCGAGCCCGACTATTTCCCCGAAAACCGTGAGCGTTCGCACACTGCGCGAGTTTCGGAGAAGCTCTCGTCACGACTTGATCGACGAGCCGCGCCCGCGGACATTCAGGGACGGTAACTTGAGAAAATGTTGTGGGAGTGATTGCAAAATTGAATCGATTTCATGATGATTCCAAATGATTTCATGGATTACAATGAAATCAATTTTAATTGATTCTACATAAAATTGTTCCTTTTTTTTAATTAGAGTAAAGTTATTTAACATCGTATTCTAACGCTTTATAAATAAATAAAAGCTTTATAAATAAATAAATAAAATGGACAATAGTTTTAGAATTTCAATAGTTTTCGAATATTTTTATAAGGCATTATTCTGAGTAAAAATGTTTTTATTATTTACTTTAGATAACGATATGAATATTACATTCTGTTATAGAATACGCGCGATAAAAGAAGAAAAATCGATCTTCTATTTGCTTTCCTCAGAATTAAGTATTATCTATCAATTACCAATAATCAAAGAGAGTGTCAACATATGTGAAACGGATTTTAAGGTTGTTATGGCTACCCAATCGGTATTAATTTAATGAATTTTTTACCATATCTTTTACGCATCCCATGATATAAGTGACAATATACATTGTAGCAAGAGGTCTTGAAATAGCGAAAAAATTTTTTTTAGTAAAATTTAATTGCTTTTAACATTAATTACCGGCACCTAAAAGAAAATTCAACAACGGGAGTTAATATTTTGTGCGTTTTATCCAATTTTAATTTGGAAGGTCTCATCTTGTTCCTTGTTCAATTTCAGAGGAAGGTGTAAGAATAAAAAATAAAAAATTATCAAAACCTGCAAAGATACATTCAATTGTTTATAAGTATGTGAAAGTGTTTTAGAAACAGTTGAATGTAACTTTGCAGGTTTTGATAATTTTTTATTTTTATGCTTATACCTCCCCCTGAAATTGAATAAGGAACAAAATGACCGTTTCCAAATCAAAATTGGATAAAACGTTAAAAAGATTAACTTCCGCTGTTGAATTTTCTTTTTGGTGCCGGTAATTAATTTAAAAATAATAATATAAGTAATTAAATTTTGCTAAGAAAATTTTGTTCGTTATTTCAAGACCTCTTGTTTTAATGTATATTGTTACTTATGTCATGCGATGTGTAACAGTTATAGTAAAAAATTCTTTAAATTGGCACCGATTGGGTAGCCATAACAACCTTAACGGGTCTTCGAATGTCAATTTCTGGCATCGAAAAATGAAGCCCCACCCCTTAATTCGTTCCAATGGGATCTTTCTGAAGATGTGAGTCATATAATCTGAAATATGCTTGATTTAAAAAAAAATGATATCTCTTGTATTGGTGATCACTCTGCAAGTACTTACGTTACAGAAGCGAACAGAAAAAAATGATAAAAGTAGACGGAAAACGCTTCAATTTTATCTTTGGTTCGTTTTTTATGACGATTTTGATTAATGGTATGTGAGTACCGACGTTATTTTTCAAACGAGTATATCTCACAAAAATACCAATAGAATCATCCAAAAAAAAATCTGAGTATAGTATTTACATATACGGAGTGCTTGACAAACGTGTTTTAAAAAAAAAAAATGATGACAATTTATTTAATTAAATAGAAAACCGCACTGTCGGTAAGTAGGAATCTGCAATTGACCTACTTTTCAAACGAGCATACCTAACGAAAATGCTAATAGAATCACTTAAAAAAACGCTTGACTACCGTCTTTATCCAAATAAACGTTTGAATGTTGATTTAAAATAGTATATTATATGTGAAAAGTCTTATTGAGAAAAGTCGTATGCGGTAAAAATCACCTTACGCACCAGTGTCATAGTATTTTATATCACGAGAACTGAATAATCATATTAAAGTTATAATTTTGAGGTTAGAGTGGTATAAAATATTGAAATTAGGGTTTCACATCACCTTAACTTCTCAGGGAAGCATTTTTCACGATAGACATAAGAATACTTTTTTTTTGTAAAATTTTCTCAGTTTTTAAATAAAAATATATTTAAAACCATATGTAAGGTAAAGTACCCAATGTCGGGACAAAAACAGCATAGGGAAAAGTTCAGATGCATATTTTAAAATGAATAAGTCAAATTTCTTAAATCTCTTTGACATAACTAATTAGTCTTTTATCTTTTTTATTATTTTATACCAAGGGAAACTGATTTTCATACTTTCTTTTATTAAATAAGTAAGTTCAAATTAACTTCCAAAACTTTCCCACTGCAATATGATAAATCAAATACTTAAATCAACACGATATCAACTGGAATAGATAGATAATAGCATAAATAATGCTAATCAACTAATTTCATTTTCATAATTATAAGTAATGGTAGCATTTTTTACTGTCCCGTTATGGGGCCAGATTTTTAGTTTGTCCGGGCACTGGGTACTATTATGCTTTCACTTACATACATGCATATGAAACATATGAATTAAAAAAATTAAATGTCCGTACAGGACTTTCTCTACCAAATAATTCATGAAGATCCCTTTTTACTGTCCAAAAGTGTACGTATGAGTCCTGGAATGATTACCGATCGTTTTTGGATCTAAAAAAATTCATTCAGTACTTGATTATTTAAAAAAAGTCTTACACAGGTCTAAAACAAATATAGTTAAATTCTACGAAAATTATTTTATCTTATTTAATTAATCCTGTTCTATCGTTATTTGAATTATTTTATTTTAAACTTAATTTCTTTGTTTATATACATTTTTTACAACCTTTTTAATAATATGAAAAATTTAATGCTAACATTTTGTTAAAACAATTCTCACTTATTAATTAACTTTGGGCTCACTTGTAATCTTGTTGTTAATATTACTTTTATAGATTATATATTCAAGGTATCTTCGCTGGTAGATAATTAACGATATTTTATAGTTAATATGTCAATCAAATGGATGTATTTTTCAAAAATATCAATATCTAACAATAACATAATACTGGAGTTATGACCCGTTTATAAATAAAATAAAATAAAAAGCTCCGAATATTATTCAGACTTTTGACTCAACAAAGCTAAAGTGCATGAAAAATGAACAGCATCATCTAAATTAAAAATTATATTAAAAAAGCTCTCTAGCTTTTGTAATATAATTTTATCGGAACTTTATCGGACCGAGTTTCTTGTTCTCTCTTTCTTTTTCGCTCTCTCCCTTTTTCTCTCTAGAAAGAGGGAGAGAGCGTGAGAAAGAGCATGAGAGAGCGAGAGAGAGAGAGCGAGAGAGAGAGAGAGAGAGAGAGAGAGAGAGAGAGAGAGAGAGAGAGAGAGAGAGAGAGAGAGAGAGAGAGAGAGAGAGAGAGAGAGAGAGAGAGAGAGAGAGCAAGAAACTCTGTCCGGTAAAGCAATCCCGCGCGTCCTTCATTATTCAACACATAGCTTTTCGGCGCATTGGTACCATGGCGCGCGTGCGGAAAGAAAAGCTTGATTCGCCTCATTTATTCGTTGCGCTCTTAAAGAGGCTTTTCCCAACAGTTAAAAATGTAAAATATGCATCCTTAACTAATAGACGCGCGGTATAGAACAATTTATTATTGTCCGTTGCTTTCTGAGAAAAGCTTGAATTGAAACTTCCTTGGGAGCTGTTATATGAAATGTAGGTTTGTTTTACGATGGTTCTGAGACTTTATTGGTTCGGTCCGATTTGGTAGATTCGGATTTGGGTCTTAGAGGTTGTTGTGTCAAATTTGGATAATATATATATAGAGCGAAAGAGAGATCAACGACTGGAGTATAATCGAATTGACAAGGCGAGATACAGAATGAATTGGATTTCCGTCATGGATAGAGTGAAAAAAACGCGTCGTAAAAGATTTTTATGGTACGTTCGGAGTGACAGCGTCGCGGGTAAGCTCTGGCGTCACGGAAATGGCTCATACAATTTCGGAAGGAAGGCTCCCTAGTACCCATCGCTTTCGTGAATTGTTATTATGATTTATAATCCTTATACCGCTATAAAGATTAGTATTGTTTAAATGTAAAATAATGAAGGAGTCTACATCGTATTTTTCGTTATTTTAATTCACTATTGAGTTTTTTCTGAATGATTTTGATTGCATTTTATTTCGAATAACTTCATCAGCAGCGGATGATAGAGATGAACGATGAACATTTGAAATTTGAAAATCGATATGAGAAAAACAATGGAATATCGTTAAGCATATGGTTATACATAGTAGCTCGAGTCATTACTGACACTCTGCACTTCTAGAGGGATGAGAAAAAGAGATTCGGAATCTTCCCTCTATTGACAGGCTCAAGACTTTTTTATTAATTATGCCCATTTATTTAATTTGAATAGCATATTGAATATATTCAAGTGACAGGTTCCAGGAGTGTATGTATACTGCATGTACGAATGTGAGTTTAATTTTACTATTGTAATTTTAAACGTTCATTTATAAGACTGAATGATGCAGTTAGTCCTTTTTGTTTCTCTTCTTTGTAATCATTTATTTGCATTTTATTGTATTGATTGTATTCTAAACACTATTATCTGAGATATCACTTTTATAACAAGACTTACTTTTTAGCATTAATTAGTTTTTGAGACGTGACTATGATATCTTACACTGTGATAATAACATAAGGCTGTTTTGTGCAAAATATTTCTAATTTCTGATGTATAATATACATTTATATTTTCTCTTTTATAATTAAGATATTGCAAATAAACAATTATCAATCAATCCTGAATATACACTATTTCAGTGGCGAATATTTTCTCTTTAGGGTATCCTGTTAGAAATTGGATTACATTTAATGTACTACAAAAATTCAAACGCGCTTCGCGCATACTTATTTGTTTTAATTAGTTTAAACGATAAGATAATTATAGTTACATTTTTTAAGCAAAAATCAAATTTTTTTTATCCTATATTAATTATTTAGGTGTTCTATAAATACTTGAGTTTCTAAAATTCAAACATTCGCGCTTTTTTCAAATAACCAATCACATCGAGTCTTTAAATGAGCTACTACTTCCGGCCATCATTTTTTAAAGAGCGGAGACATTCTATAATATAGATTATATTATAGAATATTATATTATATTATATTATATTATCGATTTATGTTCAATTCTCACATAAAAGACACGAAAATGGTGTTGAAAAAACAAATGGGGCACACCTACCACACCACATTTTTTTGGTTCTTTGGGGGTTCGAGAACATGAGAAAAATGGTGAACAGGCATTATCCGTTACCAAACTTTTTTGCCGATTAAATTCATCTGGAATATTTTATGCGATTTTTTCCCTCTTCTTCAAACCTCAGCCATTTGGCCCAGGACCGATCGACTCAAAGTTTCAAAAAAGAAATAAAAACTAATAAGAAAAAGTTTTAATGTGCGTTTTTGAACATTAAAAAATATTGCTTCCTTCAAAGTTATAGCAGTTTAAAGTTTGGCGTCGAAATGGCATTAAAATACGTAAATCGATGAAAATCGTCCGTCCAGACTTTAAACGTGTTTTTCTGCCATTTCGACGCGAAACTTTAAACTGCTATAACTTTTGAAGGAACCAACATTTTTTACCGTTCAAAAATGCAAATTACAGCTCTTTCTTTTTAGTTTTATATGACTAAAATAAAACAAAGAAACAAAAAAATCTGGTGTGGTATGGTTGCCCCAAATTCTTTTGCTTTCTCAAAGAGAAAGCTTTTTTTCTTTTTTTTCAACATCATTTTCGTGTCTTTTTTGTGAAAATTGCACATACATATATGAACAGCAACTCACTTGTCCCCACTGAATTAGTGACCCTTCACTATTCTACGCGTAGAGAGCTTTTAAGGACGTTCTTCAAAAAATAATATTTATTGTGATTTTTGAGAAACTTGTTGAGAAAAAAAATTAATATTTTCACTTAATTATTTAATTTAGTGTCCTTAAGGGGGTTATCGTGATTTTAAAGTAGGTTCACTATTTAATGTTTATGTCATAAATTACTAAAATATTATAATGTAAGTACACACGGATATGAAAGGCAAATAATTTCTGAACGGGAAAAAAGTATTGCGATAAAAAATCGTTAACCGAACATGTAGATACGTTCAATAAGTAAAAAAGTTACTTTCGCGATTTTCCAACTTTTTATTTTTCATTCGATTTTAATGTTTAACATCTCATTTTACTCCTTAAACATTTGTCTACGATCCATCCTAGGCTTATATTATGTATAAACAATGTACTATAAACAATTACATGATGCTGTGTATACATTAATTATTTCATTATATAAGCCTGGATAGATCGTAGACAAATGTTTAAGGAGTAAAATGAGATGTTAAACATTAAAATTGAATGAAAAATAAAAAGTTGGCAAATAGCGAAAGTAACTTTTTTACTTATTGAACGTATCTACGTGTTCGATTAACAATCTTTTATCGCAATACTTTTTTCTGGTTCAGAAAGTATTTGCCTTTCATATCCGTGTGTACTTACATTATAATATTTTAATAATTTATAACATAAAAATTAAATAGTGAACCCACTTAAAAATCACGATAACCCCATTAATACATGCTTCAAAGCCCGGCATCCAAAGCGGTTTTCAAAATAGAAATATTTGCTTCAAAGTTTCAACGTTAACATGGGATCGTTATCTAAGCTCGTTTAAAAAATACATTTTGATTTACTGTAAAAAAAGTTTTCGTTCTAATTTTTGTTTTTTCAACCATAAGGCATAAAACTAGAAATCAAGACTAATAATATGTTATAATTTTCAAGATACAGCAAGCGGTATTAATTTCAGAGACAGCAACATAAAGAAAAACTCCATGTTATTTATATATCTATTATACATAGTCACACCGTGTAAGTGGTATTTATTTCAAATATCGTATTGACACCTTTTTTCTTACACCGTCATTTTTTTCTTATTTTTGAAGTAGTGCAGAGAACGTCCTTAATAACGACAGAATATCGAGTATATATAAACAAAATTTAATAGTTCACTGTCCTACTTCGATCACCGGGAATCGGTATATAGCAGTGGCGAGATATGGCTGGTTTATTGGACGCGATAAAACTGATGGACCTTATCGTTGTGTATAATGCACTTCTCGGCGCCAGTCTAACACCGATTAAAAAAATATTTTTCACCAAAACAGCGTTGATATATTAAAGGACCATGATTCGGCACATAATAAACTTGTTTATTCATTTCATGTATGTATAAATAGCCCAAACCCTCTACACGCGCGGATGTTGTGTTGTTCGCACGAAATGGCAAACCGTCATTTCCACAAATCTAAAAAAAATATAACCGCGTTTCCCCGAACGCAGGAAATATCCAATCAATGAAGACTCGCATCAGTGGACTTGCACTCTCAATAAACTCTAAAGAACCCATTAGAGAGCTCCTACCAAACTCAAAATAAAAAAAATTCACCCATCCTCCCTCCGTTAATTAATATAATATCCTACTCCCACCACTCACCGTAACATATCACCATCTAGCTTTACTTACTTTCATCTCCCTCCGCCATGCAAATTCCCAAAAAACACACACCCCCACATGACGTCATATACCCTTACGCGCGCGCGTGTACGTCAGCCACACACATACGCGCGCGCGCGCGCGCAGTCTTTGAACTCTTATTAACCTACCGATCGCATCTATATGAAGGCTCACACCTGAGATAAGACGAAATGAGCATACAATGTCAGGTAACGCGCGCGCGCGCGCACGTCCTACGCGCGGGGGTGCGAAGGAGATAGCAGCAGCAGCAGCAGCGCTGCCGGGCAGCAGCAGCGCGAGAGCTCGCGCGTATATAGGCGGCCGCCGCGACGTCGCCCTCGTCATTCCCGCGCCGCGAGCTGCACGAGGACCACACGCACGGGACTATATACCCACTCCGTATATATTTTAGTACACAGTAGAAGACAGTGCCGAAGAGAGATAGAGCGAGGCAGAGGAGGAGTGAAGAGATATAGAGTGCAGGAGCAGAAGCAGCAACAGGTGAGTTGCTCTTCGTGCTCTCTCACTCTCTGTGTGCGTGTGGATGTGAATTGAAAAGCCTCGCGTGTGGGGGAGGAGGAGAGTGAGCAACAGGCCGATTCCCTCGCGGGCCGCTTTCCTCTCTTTTTTTTATTTTGTAAAGGGAGATGTGTAATCGGTGGAATAAGTGCCGCGACGGTCGACCGGGGAGTTGCTACCAGGGGTATAGTGACACTTTTCTCTTTCTCCTTTTGTGTGAGGCAAATTTTTCTTTCCAACTGGTCGCGCCGCCACGAGAAGCTAACGATTTTTGCGTCGAGTATATATATTATATTATACAAGGGGGGTGGTTGATTGACTTTGACTTTAACTGCGCGTTGGTGCTGTTCCGTGTATACATATAATATAAAGTTCAGGGCACAGTGTCAGGCCGCGCGATAAAGCGCGGCGGCTTGTCGCTCCGAAGCCAGTTGCGCGACTTTCTTGAACAGCTTCAGCCGACGGCGCGCGATTTTATAATGTGTCCGTCACTTTGAACTGTTAAATATATAAATTAAGTATAATTTTCCTTTCTTCTTCAACGGTATGAATTTTTACCCTTTTTTTCTTTTAAATAAATATATATATGGGACGTTTCACGTCAACTGTCCCCGTCAAAATTTCAAAATTGCTCAACATTTTTTTACCGGTTCTAAATGAGCTCCAAAACACAGTCATAAAAT
>JAPYZP010014912.1:0-10335 GCA_030522985.1 Torymus sinensis
CAAACTAGGAGATTGACGAGAATTTTTAAGGAACTTCTCTGTCTACCTGTGTGATAAAAGTTTTTTCCGAAATTTTCACAGCAAAAGTCGAAGGTATTAGTTTTTAAATGAATTTTCAGCTATTGGCCACGAGAAAAATATTCCTCCTCTCCAATTCTGTTTTTTTTTTCGTCCGACTTCAAATGGAATGGCACGCGGAGAGATAGAGAGGAGTTTATATAACCTCATTCTCGCATCGATTGCGCGCGTAAAAGTTTACTTCTCAATCAACACTTTTGTTAGACCGTAAAAAATCCGAAACTAGTTTATTGCGCAATTCGTATTCGGAAAACAGGTCATACATACCGCTGGCCCTTCCTGCGTTACACGGATCATTCTCAATCAACGTCTGCAACATAGTTTTTCTTGCCGCGGTTTATTATACTCCCATGAAGAGAAAACTTTATGACCGGCTCCCGGCTATACAAAGGGGAAAAAAAACTAAAGTAAAAAGTGAAGAAGACTGGGTTAGGAAGACGCTACACGATCCTCTTCCCTTCGCTTCTTCCCCCCTTTGTGTTTTATAGCTCGAGCTTGGGGTTAGAGTAGGAGTGGAAGACGGTCAGTGCCATGGTTTCTGCAATCCAAAGAAGCTGAGCGCGCGCGAGCGCAAGTCTTTTTCCTTGGGTTTTTCTCGCGAGGAGGATATTTTTAAACTGACTCCCACTGTCTCTCTTTAAAGAGGACACTGGCCCTTTACACCGGGAAAAACTGCAACTGAGGCGCAGTCGTGAAGAGAAAGAGAGAATGAGCAAGAACAATATATTGTAAGCAAGATAAAGAGTTCCGCGTAAAATGTAGGGAAAAATGAGGATGCCAGAGCCATTCAGCTAGAAAATAATAAATGCTTAAGTATTGTGAGGGAAAATAAATATCAAAACGTGAACACCACAATGGCTTGAACTGTAAATTTGTCCTGAATTTGGTCACTTTTTTTATATTTGATTGCCAGTTGGTTTTACTCTGTGTGTTATGCAATATTGTCTCAATAAGCGAAAAAAAAGGAATATCGACTTCCCGAACAAATAGAAAACAAAAATTTCAAATAAATTCGATACAACGAAATGCACATTCAAAGTTTCGTGCCGTGGCTTCGTGCGAGCAGCCCGCAATCCACGTAATATCGTTACCGACTCGCAACTTTTGCAGTCTAAAACTGCCGCAGTCTTTTGTGGTAGTGCTGATTATTTGGCAATACCGCTCGTATACACAGGGGGAACGTAACGCTTATAAACGCAGAACTCGAGCGCGCGCCGCAGCTGCTTTTTGGTTTTCGATGGATGATAAATTTTGACCGCCGCTCGCCGTTCCCCGCATATATACCTACGCAGCGTTTATTTATACCCCCGGTAGCGGTGAAAAAGTTATACGAGTGTTTATCGCGGGGATATTTATGTCCGCCGCTCGGAAAACTCGTGAAATGCCATCTCTCTCTCTCTCTCTCCCTCTGTGTATGTGAGTTGATACGTCGTATATGGTGTGTTTTTTTTACACAGCGCGGCTAGAAAAACCGCGCGCGTCGCTCGCTTTTGCACGCCACGCTGGATTAGAGATTATTGCGCTAAAAATATCTCGTTATTTTAACGCACGTGCAACGAGAGAAAAATACTTGAGTGTAAAAAGTTGATATTAATAAGATAAAATCGGGTACACTTATCCTGTTAAAAAGCCTTTTAATCCTCTTTTCTCCTCCTCTATTTATGGGAAGAAATTCGCGAAGAAATTTCAAATGAAAATCGTGTATTCGGAATTATAGGAAACAACATTATTTATGTGCTTACGCAAACTTTAAATGTGCTGTTACAATCAATGTAAACGGCTGAATAAATGGACTAAACATATAAGTTTCATATTATATATAGGTATGGATATATATCTACCGCTTCAATTTGAATGCCAATTCAAGTTATTCAAACAGTTTAGGTTAATGGTAGTTGTCGCTACTAACAATGCTACAGAATACCGCGGCCACTGTCAATGGAGTACGTAAAAATGTCACTATATAGTCGCAGTGATTACCTTAATGCCAGTTTTGAATATCACATATTAATTCTCTCGCATACTTTCAGCCTTTTTGTTAAAATAAACTAATAAAGCTAACCATTTATCTGCTATAAGATATATAGGAAGTTATAAATGTCAAAGGGCATGCAGACCAGCGAAATATCAATTCTTCATACTAGAAAAAATAAATCCACCGAGCATTACTAGAAATCATCCCTTACGATTTCCACCAACAAATTCTCTCTTCCATGCGATAAAACACGCGCGAGCTCTGCTGTAAATAAATAAAAAAAGTATATTGTAAATTTAAAGCCGCGCGATGCGCGCGGTCACGAGTCGCCAAGCGTCAAGCGGATGTCATTCCGCTGATTGAATTACCGCTCCTCCCCCTCGCGCCCCTTCCCCCTCTTCTTCTCTATATATCCGTCTCTCGGCGAAAGGGATCAAAAAGCGGTTAAATTTGTGCAAACACACTTTGCGCGCCGACGGATAATCGCCGTCGGCCGCCCCGTAAATAAATACAAACAAATGAGCAGCGCCGCTGCTATACTTGTACCCGCCGTCCGGGGCCGGCTAATTGGATCAAGCGCCCCGCGATGAAAGTGCGTGCCGCAGCAAGGACTCAATTCAAAGTCGCGCGCGTATAAATTCTCCCGAAAATGAACGGGGAAACATTGCGCGCTCGCATTTAGTTAACAAAGGGGCGCGGGGGTGGGCTATGCGTTATTAATGACGCCAGCGGCCGGCCAGCGAATAACGGCTCGTGTTCCGCAAGCGTTACTGCAACTACTCTACGTCGCGTGCCGCGCTAACTCCCCTTTCTGCGAGTGCGATCAGACCCGTGATTTGACAGAGCGGAGGTCGGTGTATAAACAAATGGCCTCTGCCGGCAATGTGATGTTCGGCGGGTTTCAGTTGATGGCGCAGGGGATGCTGGAGGATCAAAAGTATCGAGTCTTCATAAAGTCACGCGCGGGGCTGTTGTTGTGGTCGCGATGCTTGAATCGCGAGTGATTTAAATATAAATTTAAACTAGAGAAGTAATACTCTGTTTGCATTCTGTTTGTTTTGTTCGGCAACGCAACCCCACAAGAAGGAAAAGTCGATATGAGCTAGAGGCTTCTGGAAGTAGCTTGTTTTATTTTCATTGCTAAAAAAGTTATTTCCCTTTGCCCTTTTAGGTATCTCAGAAATCTTAAACTTTCAATATTGCAGTAAACTCGTAATCATGTGGTAAGGGGCTAAAATACACGATACTTTCTTTTTATATTGACGTGTCTATCACTAGTAAAATAGCGATAAATACACAATCTGCAATAAATAATATAATTATCTACAAAAGAATCCAAAAAGATTGAAAAATTTCAGTTAGGTATACACTCGTTGGAAAATCAATGGAAATTCCTGGCGCACACGCGCGACTGAAACCCGCAAGCCAGAACCGCGCGCACGAAAATTTATTTATTCCTATTCAGCGCGCGCTCGTGCTAATTTCGTTTGTCAAATCCTATAAATTTAATTAAACGTCGAGCCATCGAATTCGAAAACGCGCGCGCGCGCGTTCCGCTCAAAACACACGGCAGCGGCGGCGGCGGCGGCGAGAGAGACGGACAGTCGTACAAATCGAGCGCGCGAGGGCGTGAAAAAAAATCGCGCGGATGGGGAGGGGGTGGATGGGACGCGAGAGAAAGGCACGGAAACGACCAGCAATAAAATCGGCGCGCTACGCGAGGGGCCATTACGGGTATGAACCAAACGCCAGATCCCATTTCATATATTGCGTTTCGTTTCATCGCCGCAGCAGTGCGTGATTATACCGCCCAGCTGCTTGATGCCACCTATTTTTTCACCATCGGACACACTCAGAAAACAATCCTCGTGATTCGAAGAACATCCGCCTATAGCAGGAGGATTTTCTGCTAAAAATGGCGCCTGGAGGATGTCCTGCTGCTGGAGGATGAATATCCTCTCCGTGCAATGTTGTATTGCAGCATGAGGAATTACTCCTGTATATCAAATACACTTAGAAAAGGATCTTCCTGTACCAACGAGAACCTGCCTGTCGGAGGAGGATTTTGACGTAGAGACAGAGACCTAGAGACAGAGACGTAGAGACAGAGACGTAGAGATAGAGACCTAGAGACAGAGACGTAGAGACAGAGACCTAGAGACAGAGACATAGAGACAGAGACCTAGAGACAGAGATGTAGAGACAGAGACATAGAGACAGAGACGTAGAGACAGCGACCTAGAGGCAGAGACGTAGAGACAGAGACGTAGAGACAGAGACATAGAGACAGAGACATAGAGACAGAGATGTAGAGACAGAGACCTAGAGACAGAGACGTAGAGACAGAGACCTAGAGACAGAGACATAGAGACAGAGACCTAGAGACAGAGACATAGAGACAGAGACGTAGAGACAGAGACGTAGAGACAAAGACGTAGAGACAGAGACATAGAGACAAAGAGAACGGGCAGCGGCTTTGCCGCTGCCCGTTCTCTTCTATCACAGTATTGAGAAGAAAATGGACAGCGGCGTAGCAAAACCGCTGTCCATTTTCTTCTTATATTATCACACTAATAAGAGAACGGACGGCGGCAAATCCTATGTCTCTGTCTCTATGTCCCTGTCTTATAAAGAACGGGTAGCGGCTTTGCCTCTTCTATCACAGTATTTGTTTGTTATTTGTTCTCTTGTTATCATGTCACACTAAGCAGAGAACGTACATTATGTTATCACACTAAGAAGAGAACGGACTTCTTATTATCACACTAAGAAGAGAACGGACTTCTTAGTATGTTAAGACTTCCAAGTGTTTTAAAACACTTGGAAGTCTTAAGACAGACAGACATAAGACTAATTGATTTATCCACACCACTTATCTAGTTATCTTATCTATTTATATTTTCATCTTATCATTTTATCGTTATGTCTGGTTTTTTCATCTTCTTGATGGTCTTTCTATCTTTATCTTATCTAATTATGTGAACATTATCTGTAAATCCTGCGGTCAGGGGACACGACGGTTCCTGCAACAGGATGACACTTCGTCCGGAAGTTACGTGGTAGTTACAAGCTATACCTTCGATTTAATTAATGGAGTTGCACAGCAGCAACGTTGATGGCTGACTGATTAAATATTCCAGTGATTGGCAAGCCAGGTCCCAAAGAGTAGCTTGCAAGTGAAGTTTTCGACTAACGCAGTTAATGCAGTCAAAGTAACGTTCAAATAGTAATTATATACAAACCCCTTTACTGGCACATCCTTCTCTTTACTCTCAGGATTCTCAAAAACGTCAATGTACCTTCAAAAATCGTGAAATTTATTGAAAAACGTACGTTTTCCCAGTTTTGGGACGATAATACGAGGACTTTTCGCACGTTCAACTCCTATATCACTAACGTAAGTTATTTCTGCAGCAACGACACTCGAGCCAACGGGATGAGCGCAACAATAGAGTTCTCAGCAGTAGAGCCAGGCGCGCGGGCGAGCGAAGACTATATCGTAAATCAATTTGCCTTATCAGCGGGAAAAAGCCGATGGTCGATTGCCGTCTCTCGGCCCCTGGTCCGGGTAACGGCAATACAGAGCGCGCGTGTACACCTGAAACGCAATATCCAGGGTCGCTCTGGGACGCGTGAAGGGTATTCTATTCCGCTCGCGCGTCACTCGAGCCGAATTAAACGCTGACTAGTGCAGGTCGGCCACTCCGCGAGTATAGAAAGCTGCCACTACATGCCGCGCGCGAGAGAGAAAACAGATAGAAAAAATTGCCGATACACGCAAGGTACGTACGTGCGGGGGACGTCGGCCCGTGAAATTCCCGCATGGCGGCGTCGGACCTTGCCCACGGACAAAGATCAAATGGAGCCTTTTGTCCGACTCTCTCCCTCTCTCTCTCTCTCTCTCTCTAAATATCGTGGGATGGCGCGCCTGAGAGCGCTGGCTTCGATCGCCACTGCACGTGTGAGTGGCTTAATCGCCGTGGCCCGGAGTTTTATAAACGAGGCAATATCTATGTTTAGATCAAAAGAGTTTTTGGCCCTGCCGAGGTTGAATTATCTTCCAGATAACCGTATGTACAAGGTCACACCGAATCATAGCTTTTTTTTTAACAATTTCGTATTCTGAGCTATTTTTATAGTGCATAATAATAGGGTGATAGTATCGTAGGTTACATCATATATCGACGGCTGAGCGGAACATCATGCCATCTCGGATCGAAGCTGAAGAAGATGCCATGCCACCGCGACGATGAAGAAGATGCCATCTCGGGGCGTCAACTGAACGTAACTTTGCTCAGAATCGATCGATTTTAACGATTCTCATATCAAAATAAACCTCTTATCTTCTACTATAATTTGAGATGAGAATCTTTGGCATCGCCCAATTCTATGCCAAGTTACGTGTATTTGGAAAGTGCGAAAAATGAGACGCCCCGAGATGGCATCTTCTTCATCGTCGCGCCGAGAGGGCATGATGTTCCGCTCAGTCGTCGATATATCAATCAACACGGATACGAGTTTCTTTATATAGGATATCCTTGTAATATGTAGGGGAACAAAGATAATATACTATATGTCAACTTATCATCATGTCGTCCCTATTCAAGTCATAGGCCTCGGAGTTTAATGCCTGACACGTATATAGTATATGTTCGCATACAATATCAGGGAATATTATTAATGTTTACAAGATCGTGACAAGTAAAAAATTTCGAAAACAAATTGTTAAAAAATATTTACACGTAAATGGTAGAATTGCCAATATTTTTTCAACACATGAATTTTGACAGAAAACTTTTAGCGATGTTTTTTTCGTAACGAAGCGTGTCAATATTGGAATAAATGTCAATTTATTAATCATTTGAAATATTCCATCTACTAAAAGCCTTTGAAAGTTTGCTATTAAAAAAATACGCATCGAAAAAGAACCTAAGCCCGTGTAAATTACAGCAGTTCAACGTTGACATCCTGGAAATGGAAATTTCTACTATATACATATGCAGTAAAAAAAATATGTGGACTGTGCAGACAAAGCATTCTCGTTTGTACACTACACAATGCCAACTATTTCAATGAGAATGTCCATAGAACGGTGCACTTGTAAACGTCCAAGGGAAATCGATAACTGACAACATTGAAACAAATCAACAATCAATCATAATAAGCGTTCAAAAGTTCCTTTTTTATGATAACCCGGATATTAGATCACAAGCAGATTCTTCTATAAACGCGTCTCGGAAATTTTAACTATTTTTCTCCTACAGAAAAGTGAGTAAAAATAAAAAATACTTCTTATATCCGCAATGAAATTCCGTGCTCTCTAAAATTGCAGGAAATAAATTCGATTAAACCATCACGTAATCAAATCATCACGCGCTGTTTATCATCTAATTTTTCTGAAACCGAAAACACTTGTTCGTGTTGGAAATTTGTTCCTTCGTCGGTAATGGAACTACCGAGAGCGACGAGAAAATTCTTTAAAAAGCATAGTGCCATCGGCTCTGATGCCGTCCGTCTATAAAAATAGCGAGGAGTAAAGCTAACTTTAAAAAACCCGGCTCCGCGAAATCCGCGGCCTCGCAAGGCGGTGATATTATCTCAATGATTTTTCGTTTGAAGGCGAGCGAGCGAGCGAACGCGAGAGGGAGAGAGAGGGAGAGAGAGAAAAATAGCGAACTAAATATAAAAGCATTTAATGACACAGTTAAACCGCGGATCGGCAAAGTTCTTATACGCGTCCTTAAAGCCTTTACTTGCAGCATCAGCGCTGCCACTCACTCCCGCGTCGATCAGTGTATATAGCCTTTTACGGCTTTCTCTCTCTCTCTCCCTCTCTCTCTCTCGCAGGTGAAATCTTCTCTTCTCTCGCGAGCACGGAAAATTTTTCCCGCCACGCAGCCCCTTTTTCCTCTATTTTCGAGCTCGCGTGCTACTCGCTTCATCTTTTCATGCGTCACTTGTCGCCGATGTTAATCCCAAGACTCGACTGAGGACTTGTTTCAAGTGGTCGGAGCCATTCTGCCTCTATCTCTCTACCCTCTTTCTCTCTCTCTCTCTATCTCTTGCTTCCTCCGATTTCAAATACAGAATCTTTTTTCATCCTTTTACCTTCCGCTTCCGACTCGGTCTCCTTTTTCTTAACGTGAACTGGGTTGAAATTTAACTTTAGAGAAAGGATTATTACTTCGAGTCGAGTCTTATGAGAATGTTCGTGGGGAAGAAAATTTTCTTGATTTTTTTCGAAAATTGAACGATCGCTCGCTCGAAGAAAGGTGAAAGTGTCGAAGAATTACATTATTTTCGGAAAAATCTTGGAAATTTAATTCTGAAGAAATAATTATTATTTTAGAAAAACTTGGACGAAATAAAACTCGGCGTCGTCTACACTGTATTATAAAACTTTTTGCCTTTAATAAAGGAGATTGGCGTTCTAAAATATTCACGGAGATTTATCCCTTGTACGAAACGTATTCATTAATCAAAACTTTGAATCCAGAAAATGGAATGTCTTCTCGTTATTATAATCTCGCGAAATAACGAAAAATGAAAAATTTCTTAATATTTACATTCTTCTGTCCAATTAGCCATTGTTTAATTTATTTATTTGGCAGTAAATTTTCAAAATAAATTAATATCATTTATCAAGTGCCAATAATTAATGTCGTTTCAGCTTTGATAGAGAGCAATCTCTTACCCTGCTTCAGCAAATGACTCTTGCTGAAATTTTCGAAATATAAACGAGCTTGCACTTACTTGCCAATTTGCATCCCATAATAAATATCAACAATGTAATATTATATATTTTGCGTTATATCTCTAAAAATTTGTTATTAAAAGTACAATATCATTTACAATATATATGGACCTATTGTATGTTTGGTGTAATATAAAAATAATAGCAATACATACAATATATACGAGTATTCTCCGAATTTTCTTAAAACATTCTAACACTCGAGAAAAGTAATTAAAATTCTACGTCAAGTAATTAAAATTCGACTCTTATTCGAGATTTCAATCACAGTCAATTCAGCAAAACTGACCTGCACCTTCGTATACCTGTACCTTTGCACTATACACGCGATATCCATAAGTAATCGAGTTCAGGAGACTGCGGAGGATCCCAAGTAATTAGGTCGGAATCCAATATCACTTCTGTCCCAAAGGAAAGGACGCTGTTAAGTCGTTCGGCCAAAAACATATCAGAGCTCTAAAATTTTTAAACGTGGAAAATGCAAAAGCATTGCACGCGCCTTTCTGCGAGAGACGTGCGTGCACGGAGTAATACTTTAATAAGAATATAAATCGGTGGAAGGAGTATCGCAGAAGATGGAGAGAGAGAAAGAGAGAGAGAGAGAGTGAGAGAGAGAGACTGATCGAAGTGGCATATTTTGCTTTTATTTCAGTCAGGCGGATTAAAGGATTTAATTGAAAAGCTTGAACGAAGTGAAATTGTCAAATTTAGAAGTGAGTTTCCAGTCGGATACAGTTTTCCTACGATATATTGACTTGGGTCATATATTTTTAACAATAATTCAGTTTCGATTTGAGTACCATCTCTTGAAATCATTTCGGATTTGAAAGCAAAGCCTTTGGAAAAGTAATTATGTTATTCAAGCAAGGACGTTCATGTTAAACTTTAAAGGGGGGGGGGTGCGGATATGAGAATAATTTACAAAACATTTCTATAGTTTTCATATTATAAGGCGAACAGTCAGATCCTGTGCTGAACGTTTCAAAACATTCCCACTAAAGTCAGCTCGGAGGAGCAGCATTTGTATCTCAGTAAGGGCATTAAACCTAGCCACGAGGGACAAACGAAAGTGGAATAAGTATTAAAATATAATTTGAAAAATGTCGTTTTACTAAAGGGAATACCAATAAATCCAGATAACAGAGCCGAGCGCAAGAAAAAATGCTGAATACACAAACAAAACGGAAAATGGCAAATCGGGTCAGCAAACAAGGACATTTTGCTTTTTCGCGCAGAAATGCGAGAAAATGCAACTTTATTTACAAACGGCCATGTTGAAAATAAATATTTTCGTTCATATGCGTTTCATTTACCGGGAGCACCATAGGCTTATCCAACGACGGCTCGATTTTCCGAAAAAAAACTCTCCCGCCGAATTTCACCTCCATAATACACGCCCCTCTATCCGCACTTTTTTACTCTCGCATCATACGGAGTCCACCGACAAAGGGTAAATTTCGCGCAATTAGCCTGGGAAAATTGAGTTTCGGATTAGCCGCTGCTAGCGCAGCTCGATTTTCAATGCGCC
>JAPYZP010014916.1:0-10752 GCA_030522985.1 Torymus sinensis
AAAGGTATTGTTAAAAACTTTAAAATGAAATGAAAAGTGTTATATTAGCTTTATATATGTTCAAACATTGCAATTGTATGTGCTTAAGAATTTTTTTTTCATCTACATGCATTTTGTAATGCAAAAAAGAAGACACAAAAGAATTTCGAACTACTCGGTTACATCCCTAATGTATTGTTTTGCAAAGTGATAAAAGACTGCAAAGATCTAAAAAATTAACAAACGTTAAAGCAAATTTCACAAAAAATATAGGAGGATTTAATATACTATTTGTAAAATGTTCTTGTAAAATTACCTATAAATATTGTTGTTACCACTATCTTTTACTGACTTACGATCGAGCATAGTAATTTTGCTCCTAGAGAAAGTTTTGTAATAGTTCAAATTTACGGTTTCTTAAAAGCATGTTAGAGATGTGTTTTGAGTCATTTGATGACGTAATGTCTATGTATGTGCGTGAGTGTGTGTACAAAAAAGCTTATTCCCTTTGTTTTACCTCTCCTAGAGTAACAAATCCATATTTTATGCTGTTGATGTGTTATGGTTTTATATTCATTTTTGAGTTTTAGTATTAGTATTATACAATTTAGTAAAGTGTATCAGAAAAAACATAACCTTTTTATCTTTGGTCTTTTGCTATATATATACCTAAAGGTATATTTTTTGAAAAAATTATATCTCGGTATTCAAATGTTCAGAAAAAAAATGATGTAATAATGTGTAATTATAAGAACAGTATACCATCAAATTTTCATCTTTTTGTATGCATTTGATCTCAAGAAAAATAAAATTGAAATGAAAGCAATTCTACTTACTTAATATTTTAAGAAACTAAATAAATAATTGAATTTTACGGTAAATTTTGTAAAATTTAGTATATTCCTATTTTAAAAATTTAAATCCCATCTTGCAATTCTTATTCACAGCAATAAATATACGGAATGAGTTAATTAAATTTAAGTCAGTTATGTGTCAATGAATTGGCCACAGTTTTTGTTTCCTAATATGTGATCATGATTTTATTTCAATTTAATATTAAATTCGAAAATAAACAACGTTACTAATTTAATTGCATCTTATACTTTTAATGCGATAAAGTTACAAAATAATTATATATTATAGTTAAAAAAAAGTAGGAAAAACGGGAGGTGTGTTAAAATAGTTGGTCATTTCGCATTTAACGAGAAAACCGTGCACGTTTCCATCCGAGCTATTCATTTAATTGCCAAGCGTGGAAGTTCAAAAGTTTGAAACGACGAAACATTTGTTTCCTTTTTTTGGGTGGTACTTTAAACTTGAATATTACGTTGAAATCGGGATAAAATATGTCACGAGCATAATAAAATTAAGCTCTAATGGTCTTTTACATAACTTTTTATGAATATAATTTTTATTGAATAATATTTAACCTTATATTGTAGTATGATATAGTAATGTCTAACAATAGCGGTTTGCAGTTATCACGAGAAACCTTTGGTCTACGACCTTTAATAATATTTACAGTCGGAGATAAGACTATGCTAAACGATGAATTCCGCGGGAATAAGACGAAGAAAAACAATTTTAAACGGAAATTCAAGGTATTTCATTATCGAATCTCGCGATCCGCCGTACGAAAATCACCACTCGAGAAAAAAGGGAATGGGAGCTCGATCGATACCGGCTGGGCCGTGACGGAGAAAGAGAGTATAAGAAGCCACTAAGCCAGCGAGAAAAAAAGTAGCTTAATGGGACCGAGCCGAGTTGGAGAAAAATAGAGATCCCGGAGCTTTCCGTCTGCACTCGAGAGAGAAAGAAGAAGGGGAGGGAAGTGAAGGTAAAGGCTGAGCTCTCGGGGGCTCCTATCGGAATGCTATATATAAATGTAAATGAGCGCGGCGCTCGCGCGAAAGCGCGGTATGTGCAATTAAGAAGTTATGAAATTCTTCCCTGTCGAGACATCCTTCCTTTGCGCCCGCGCTCGGCGCAGCGCTCGGTTGATGATTTATGGGCTTGCAAAAGCACGCGATAGGCTTACATCCTTCTTTCACCTACGCTTCTCTCGCCGAGCCTCTTCATATTTTCCTTCGTGAATGCTTCTCGCGCCCATTTTTTTTTCTTTTTTTTTTTACACTTTCTGGGTGGAGAAAATTTCTCGATTGCGCATACATATAATACTTCTGAAAAAAGTTTATACGCTTCGAGAAATAAATTAAGTTGGCGAAATTTTTCCAAATGTAGATTCAGAAAAGGTACTTCACTCTTTAGCATACTCATATAGAAACGTTCTATTTTCGTGCGGAACTTTGAGCTTTCGTGGAGCTAAAGGATTGTGAAAGTATTTTTGTTCAGCGTTTTTTTTCCGCTTGAACGTTGATTGTTCAGTTTTAGAGTTTACAGAGCGTATAAAATTAACGAATACAGATAACTTCGGCGAATACTAAATTCAGTCAAAAGTAGAAACAAAAGTGCATACTAAAGTTTACACATCTTTTCAAGTAGATAATCACACGAATTAATTGGACGTATTCCCAAGAATAAGGAATTTCATATAAATCCGTCCGACAAGTTTTTGAACTCCAAACTCGCTTCCAAAATGTTTTCACTAATGGCTAGGAAAATATATTATTCAAAAACTGCTTGTTCACTTAAGATAAATTATTGAAAATTCTATAAAAAATACTTACGAGCTATGGTGCATCATTCCATAAAAATACTTGTAAATAAAATATTCCCAAATTTCTTGCAGATTTACTTAAGCAATCGAAACTTACCACACAACCTCTGACCTTTTTCGCACCGGCAAAAAGTTCAACGCGTTCACCGACAAACCGCAATAGAATGTATCGGCGGGCCACGACCAAAAAGCGAGCGAGACCGCGAAGTTCAAGTTGGTCTAGCCGTGCCCGCGTGCGCTGCCTCTAATTATACTAATGAATATTTATTCAATTAAAGGGCAATGCCCTCCCATTCGCGCGCATATACGCGCAGGGAGGCTGCGCGCGGGGACAAAGGGCACGACCGGATTTCGCGGTTCGCCACCGTCCGACGTGGATAATTCGTTGTTTGTCCTGCGTCGCGACCGGCTCATCGGTCTAGCCGTTTCTCTCTCACCCATGCCCCCCTCCCCTTCTCACTGTCTCTGTTTTTCCTATCGTCTATATATATATTCCACACGTTTCACCGGGCCAAAATGAAGTTTTATACGGTGTTTTGCAAATAAGCCGCTTGACACATTGTTTACCAGGTGGCGAAAGATAGGTACTTGTTTAGAAAACGTTATTAAAATTGGTGTTTTATAGAATGGAGGAAGAACAAGGTGGTAAGAAAATTAGACTTTTTTAAAATATTATATAAAACAATGTGACTGTAAGTTTATAGAGTATGAATCTATGATCTATCCAAAAGCCAGCTGAAGGAGGAAGACGTGGTAAAACTTGTCATTTATATACATACACAATAATTTACTTAGGTGATTGCTTTACATAAAATTATTTTATATGTATACACAGGCATAATTAGTATATAAAGAAGGAAGGAAAAAAGAGCTAGTAAGAAAATTAGACTTTTATTTTATTTATTTTATTTTATTTTATTTTATTTTATTTTATTTTATTTTAACTTTCTCCAATTACGAATAGATCGATGTTATTGATATTTACGGCATAAACTATTTTAAATTACTCACAATCAGTGGTCTTAAAAGTATTTAGAGTGTATATATATGAAACATACACAATGTGACTAAGTTTTTAGATTGTCAATGAAAATGGTCATTTTTATGATTGCCAAAAATCAGCTGGAGGAGGAAGACGCTCCCTTGATGGATCGTCGGGACTTGCCACATTTCTGGGAGAGCACGAGATGAACGGCTTCCAAAATGCCCCATACTTGCCCACAGTGTTACCCGTACAGACACATTCGTCGATGCCATCGAAATAACTTTTTCCTACCACACATTTTCTATTCCAAGAATTTTCTATGACTAAAAATAGTATTACAGTTACAATATCATTATATCAACATATTATAAGATATTTAAAATTATATATTACATGTTTTTGTTTAAATACTTTAAGACCAGATCCATCTCAAATCGGACGGCTATACCATGCCCATATTATCGAGTATGTTTGAATTCAAGTATGTTATTATTCTCTTAAAATGATTTGAGACGTATTTTTGTTTTATTTTCCAATTGGATTAAAATTGTATCCAGTTTGCAATGTTCACAATTTTTTACAGAATCCTGACTTTGCAATTTTATTTGAAAAAGTGGTCATCGTCAATTTTCTAATAAAGGAAAACCAACGAAAACCGCTGCTAACTGAATTAGCAGAATGATTTCTCAAAGAGTATCTTCAATATTATTATGACATTTTTTTTATCGAACATCTATTTGAATTCTGGCTAAATTATTCGTTTACAGCCGCTTTTATAATAATAATAAATAGGAATTCATTCAACAAAAAAAAAGATGTTTTAGTATAAAGTTTTGTATTATACTTATATATGAATTATACTTATATGAACTTATATGAGGCGAAGCCGAGGACGACAATCTCCACGCGAATGTAATATCCTACTTCCCGGCCTAGGAACGTAATATAATATTATAATTCATAAAATTATTCCCCAAAATTTCGAAGTGATTGGACACAATTTACTCTAGTTATCGCATATCAAAGGAAATCGATTTTTCTTATAAAATAATTTTTTTCCCTAAAAATATTTGTTATAAACACTTGAAATTTTGCTAAACTGAAGATTTCTATACGAGAGATTACCAAAAAAAATTTCTCCTCAATATCTTTTACTATTTTGGAGATACCCTCCTTTGAATGAAAAATTACAGGAATATAGCTATTGACATAATTTTTTTTTTAAATTACAGATTATTTTACGCTGCATCGATGAATTTTTAATATACAACACGATATTAATGTTAAAGCTTTTGAAAAATGAAAAATAGTTTGTCAAAAAGTGAAAAATCCATATATAAAAAAAATAAACAAAGAACCATACAATATTTTTTTTCCAATCATATTGTAAGCCAAACAAATCTTTTGAGCTTTGTCCGAAAAAGATGGGATAAAAATTGCACACACACACACACATTGCGACATTTTCTAAAAATAGCATATTCTGACTTCTAATCACTTAAAACATGTTTCTAACATGTTTTCTCGAAAACATTTTTTTTCACCGTCACAAATCTTGTGAGGAAGCAAAATACAACGTAAGTACTTATAAAATTCAAAAAATCGTAAAAGATAATGATTATTTATTCATACACAATTCTTGTATATATATAAAATTAATATTTCTTGCCAAAATATTAGATTGTACAGTGAACGTTATGCATAAATAGAAAAAAAAAATAAACAAAAAATTGAATGTTCTGCTATAATATTACTTTTACCATAACATTCAATTTGTTTATTTTTTTTCTATTTATTTAGTGAATAACGTTAACTATGCAATCTAATATTTTCGCAAGAAATATTTAATATATGTGTATAAAAGAATTGTGTATGAAGAAATGAGCACCAATTTTTTTACTTTAATTAAAAGATTTGTATAAAATTAAAAATGCTTTGTGTAATAATAACGTGTACAAACCATCCTATGTCATTTATTATGTGTATTTACGTGCATTTTTCTAAAAAGTGGATATTTTAGTAAAAACTGCATATCTCATGAATTTTTCAGTTTTTATCAAAATATCATGCAAGCTGTGAAAGAAAACGTTATGGATTGATATATATATAATATAACTGATTGTGAGTAAAATTACGTATAGTTCACTCAAAAGTTTAAGAAACTGGTCAAAATGCCGTAGTTTGAAAATAACCTTAAGAAAAAAATTATGAAGTCAGGATTCTGTAAAAAAATAGCAAACCAGTTTTAATTTTCATACAATCGACAAATAAAAAAATATGTGAAAAATCATTTCGAGAGAAGAATAAGATACCTGTAATTTCAAAATGATCGGTGATATATGCGTAGAGGAGCGTTTGATTTGAGAAGGTTTCGGTCACAATTAAACTAATCACAAAATTAAGTATGAGTGCAAAACTCACTGCACACACACACACACACACACACACACACACACACACACACACACACACACACACACACACACACACACACACACACACACACACACACACACACACACACACACACACACACACACACACACACACACACATACGCACACGCGCAAACACACTACGACAAAGAATAATGTTCTATTTTAATGAATAATTCACTTAAATAGACAGCTATACAAATAATATATTGATAAATATAAGAAACTCACTTCGTGCATCAGCATTCAATGCACAATAAATGACGACTACCAGAAACAATAAATACGAGATCTTAGCCGCCATACTGAATGAGATCGTTATTGCAGAACTGCTTGTGTACTCGGCAAGGTCCTGACTATGACTGTAAATACGCATGCAGATCTCCAGTATATATATGCTTTTGTATAATCGTGGTGACGTGAATAGATAAATGGGAAAGTTGCATTACAGAAACACTAGAATCACCATCTTATTTATTGTTCGAGGAAAGTTTAAATATGAAAAAATTTCTGGATTTTCCTAACCACTATATATAATATGATTTTCTGCTTTCGTAAAACACGTGTATATGCCTAAAAAGTATTGTAATTAATAATTCGTTGTTATGTAAATACTTAAAGGAATAATAAAAATTTTACATTAATCCCAAAGAACTTTATAGTGATAAACTATCTGCTTTAACTACACATAGCAACAGATAACGATACAAATCTAGTGGCAAATAAACACGCACGTAATAGTAGCTATTTTTATACATTCCGCTCGGCTTGGCATCATATAAGAGCGAATAATCGATATTGATCGAAAAGGTGTTTAGATTCTTGAAGGTCATTTAACGCATGGTCGAAGGAGTGGGGTACGAAACTTGATCAACGGCGTGTTAAGAAAGGCTACGTGATTGAATCTACTTATTGCTGCGTCAATATCAAGAGGCTATCAATGCAAATCTATTACCGTGAGATACTGGTATAGCACATAATAACGGTATTCTAATTTTAGAGTTGCATTAATTCTAAGGCCTTTGCAATGTAAATGCTTTTACGTAAATATTGATATAAAAAAATGAAAAAGAACTGATTGCAATCTTCTTACAATTTAAATCAACTAAAATTGCACGTTTGCTTTTCACAGCATGTAAAGATTGTTCCAAACGCTTGAAAATTCTTTAGCTACTTATGTTTTGTATAATTTCTCATTCAAATTGCAATCCACCATTAAATGTCCTTAATTTTTATTAATTAATACCAAGGGGAAAGAATTTCCGACGCGAAATAAACCAGTGAATATTCTCTCGAAATAAAAACAGAACAACGTGAAAAGAAAAGAACCGTCACCCTTTCAATTACATTTTAAAGACAAAAACTGGGTTCGCTCTCTCTCTCGCTCTCTCTGGTGAACAATTCAAAGCAGTGAACCGTGGCGGAAAACTCACATTCGACGCAATTAATAGGCCGCTCGCGTGAATCGGCCACTCGTGCGCGAATGCGCTCCGCCGAACGTCCTATGCCTCGAGAGCATAAAGGATAATTAACGCTCGCGCGCTGCAGCGTGAGAGTCGTATAATATAAAAGCGAGTGCAGGGGAGCATCGGGGGAGTCGGCAAAAGGAAGAAAACACATCGCGCGAGAGTGGCGCGTCTCAAAGAACGCGTCGCAAACCGTGGAGCGAAGCTTTCAATGGAGCTTTCGTTTTTTTTTCTCCGTAGCGCGTGCGCGGCAGTTTCGAGTGGCGCGAGCGTGCGACCCGGTCTTTCTATCCACCTTTTTGTTCCCGATGAACCGCGTGCGCTCTGTTTCCGGGAGTCGCGTTTTTCAAGCTCTGACGCGTGCGAATGAAAGACGCTGCCCCCTTTTTCGGCGTGCTTCGTCAATTCGTTGTTTTTTTTTCGTGGGTAAGGTTATGGGGGCGGGGACGCGAGTTGCATGCCCCGATTATGCTCTTGTCTTTTTCATGGTTTTGAGGTAACCGCGAGAGACTACTCACTTGAGAAAATGGTGTACGAGTGATAGCAAAAGTGAGTCGGTTTCATGACGATTTCAAGTGATTTCCAGAATCACAATGAAATCAATTTAAACTGATTTTATATAAAATTGTTACGTTTTTACATTAGAGATTAAATTTATATAACATCGTATCCTAATGTTTTATAGTAAATAAATAAAATGGACAATAGTTTTAGAATTTAATAGTTTTCTTACAGAAATTTTTAGAATATTTTTGTAAGGCATCATTCTGAGTATAAATATTTTTATTATTTACTTTAGGTAGCGATATGAATATTACATACTGGTATAGAATACGCCACGATAAAACTAGAAACATCGATCTTTTATTTGCTTTTCGAAGAATTCAATAATATTAATTCCAACAAAGGTATTCAAATGTCGAACACAGAGCTTTCATTCGCTTTTCTCGGATTTAATTAATATTAATTTTCAATACAGTTATTATGAATTTTCAGAATTTATAAGTACATTAATTCTTATATAACTAAAATGAACATTGGAAAGTTATATTATTTAATTCTGAGAAAAGCACAGGGGTCCCTGCTCTTGCTACTTTTATTCTGTGTATGTTATAGAGGATCTATTAAGACTAAATGATTTATATACTCCAGAGTTTGAACAAATCCGTGACCCACAGGTCGTACGCTCTACTAGTAGATATTTATCGTACTTAATATTCCTATTTTATTTTACTATTTTAAGGAGGCCTTACACCTAGTGGCTTCAGGGTCTTATAAGCAATCAATGATAGCGTAAGAGAATGGTTAAAAATAGGATCTATTAAATCACTTAGAATCAGGACAAAATGATAAAAAAAGTTTACTATAGTATGCATTTCATTTATTCTTTATACCAGCTCATAATTTGATATTCAATAAGTCTATTTTCAAATTTATAAGGTTACTTTTTTTTTACTTTTTTGCAGGAATTAATTTACTATTCCAAGGTTACAGGTGTGAGCAAAGAAAGTTTTTTGTTTTTTGCACATAACGTGATTAGCGTTTCGTAGCGATTTCAATGATTTCGCCTATATGAAATCGATTTCAACATGAAATAGAATCGATTTCATCGCACCCTGCCCAAGTGATTTCCACTACGAGTAGCCCCTCGGGTAATCATGTGTTGTGGTTTGCTGTTTGTAAAATCAAGTCACATTAAATCAAGTTACTATATTTGATATATTCTGCTAGGGTTAAAATAGGACGCAGAAGCGGAGAAAGAGAATATGCGCTCTGGGCAACATGACCGACTATAAAAAGGTAAGACTTTTTTTTGACAGTAAGGATTATGGTATAGTATGGTTACGGAAATAGATGAGAAGATGAATGTAGTTGACAAAGAATTAACAGAATTAGCGGTAACGTTAGGCGTCCAGGCTCACCCTCGTCTATTTGTGGCCATGGAAAATTGTATAAGTAATTACGAGACTAAAACAAGTATCAAGGAGTTACAGTTATCCTCGAACCTATACCATTTTAAAAATACCTGGCACCCATCGATAGCATACGTCGAAGTCACCATCATTCAAATACATTAATGCACGCGCTTATAGAGCTGGAGGCATAAATTAATTTGAGTCGCGCACATGTGTATATATATACCAACAGCAGCCCCTCGTGGATTCAACTTACCATAACCGACAAAGGTAAGTAGACGCGCGTGCAATCGCGCGGGATATCCGCGAAGCCGCTAATGCACTGAGGTTGTCTAGCGCGCGCCTGTGCGCGTATACACGTGTGTGTATACCATGTAGATTTGAAGGATCTGTCAAGGGAATTTAACGAGGAGCGTTATTCGATTTTCTAACTTTGACGCGGTAATTTTGTAGTAAGCGCAGTCGCTGTTTACCACGTATAGCTGATGATTAATTTTACATACCTGTAGTCATTGAAGACTCGAAAAGTGGAATTCAACTGATGAAATCACCCATCACAGCAAATTAATAGAAAATGATATAGTGGTAGAAAAATAAATGATTTTTAAATTTAATTCTGTTAAAATAAAATTCAGTTGTATAATCTTTTGTCTAATGATTTCAAGATGAAATAATGAATATTCATTATGAATTTGTTGAAACTATTTTCTGCTCTGGTAATTCTAGTTATCTTTGCATCATGTTCCCTTTACACGCAAGATCGATGTTTAATATCCATCAACTAGCGAAGAATATGAACATAAACCTCCTTTCATCCACCTTTTACTTCATTCTATCTCCAAAACTCAATACAGTGATTATTGATAATACTAAAATAAACTATGACCAACGTACCATTTCTCTTATTCTCTGATAAATAATTAATTTACTATCCAGTAAATTGTTGCTGAAGTAGTAAAGTAAAATTCTTATTCAAATATCCCGAGCTCCCATACAGATTATATTAAGACAATCACTGCATAAAGTCATATCCCAGCACCAAATACATCTCAAATGTTTTATTCCCAGTAAACACCGTACACGACAGTAAATGGTAAACAGCGCTCGTGATGCACGTCGCAGCAATAAATAAAGCAGGTCCATTTCGCAAACCAAAACGCCCGCGTGTAAAAAAACATCGTAGCTTCTCTCTCTCTCTCTCTCTCCGCGGCACCAACCAACGCTCTTGATATTCATGCGCGCTCGCGGGGCCATAAAAAAAATACCCATGTAAATTTTCTTCCATCGCCTCCGA
>JAPYZP010014917.1:0-11940 GCA_030522985.1 Torymus sinensis
CAAAAAATAAGTTAAAATACGAATACCAAATATCCAATTAAAAATGAAGATTATAAATATCGATGTAACGAAGCTTATATCTCACAATAATAGTGCGAAAATAATATAGCATATGGCATCGATGAAACTTAAGTATTACAAGTACGTTTTCCTCTATGAGAAAGCGTGTACGGGCTCGATTTCTATTTTAAAAAGAACCACATAAGTCATACTTTATAAAGTTAAATTGTTTACCTCTACGAATTTACCTTCCCTCTACGAAAATACTCACTAAGGGCATAGATTTATATTTACAGAACATACATGTTTGAGAAGCTCTGTCTCTTCTAAATCAGCTAACATATCAAGTAGCTGTAAACATCGGTAATATCACTCAATACATTACCAGTGCAAATCAATTTTCCTTGTCTCATATTAATCAGTCTCCGAGAAATAAGAAAAATCATTTCATCTTGCACATTTACGTTTACGTATTCACTGACGGAAAGAGCAGCTCTTCGTTCGCAATCTTTGTCCGATGGCGCTTACTCGTCAGATTAAAGTTACGTGTGTCTACGTGTAGGATAGAAAAAGAAATAGCTGAGCCCTGGCGGCATACCCAGTTTCCCTCTCCCGAATTTTGTTTTCTTTCACTCTTTTTTCGCCCTTAAGATTTCTCTTTTACAACTACAAGTGACAATGATAAGTATTTATATGTATATTTATATTTATTTGCGATTAAAATTAGGTAAGTTACAAAAAAAAATTTATTTAAATAATTAAGTTTTTAGAATTTATTTTTTTTTTCGTGAACACTCGCAAAAATGCGAATTGTAGTAAAAAAAGTTGCTTCGGTTTCAGATTCAGTTTTTAGAGCTGGGTTGCAGCAGCAGGCGAATCGAGCTGTAATATGCACTCGAGGGTAGTTTCAATTATTGTTGATATGTTAATGTTCAGTCCTGAAATTATATTTTTAACTAAGGATAATTGATTCAAATAGTTAATGAGAAATTTTATATTGCGATTTTCAAGATTTTCAAGTTTACATGAGAAAAGTTTATCAATGTCAAAAAGTTTCTGTTTACAAAAAAGATTGTGCAACGATAAAATTCGAAAACACTTAATTTATTTAAGAATATGTTGTATAATATTGTTAGATTTGCACCTTTAAAGGAACCAGCGTTGTGATAAACTTGATTCAACGATTTAGCAGTTTTAATTAATTAATCTACCTCTTCAGTTGTCATTTTACGTATGGATCATAGCAATTTTATATGTAATTGAAAAATGTGAGTGTGTTGAGTCCATGTTTGATAATACTCTTATATGTGTTGTAATGTGTCGAAATATTCGAAGCATTCGAATAAATATCTATTAGGAGGAGCTCTCGTCGCTGCGTTGGGAAATTTATCACCACTACTAGTGAGCTGGTCATATTATACGATTGTCGTATAATACATTCGCTTCGGACTCATTGTGAGTTCTCTGCCACTCGTTCGCAAAACTGGTTCTTTCGCCGATTACAGTTTGTAACCGTTGCGAAAATTCGATAGTTCAATTGTACTCTCTAAAATATATTTGTTTAAATTTCTACACTGTACAATTAGTGGATATTCACTAATGAAATAGTAAATATTCACTATGAATTTGTGGATATGCACTATTTTCAATAGTAAAATTTCACTATTTTAATAAGTAAAATTTCACTATTTAAAATAGCGAAATTTTGCTATTTTAAATAGTCAATTTCACTAATTCATAGTGAATATCGTCGGCTGGAAGAGAGAAAGTCCTATCTTGGATTCGCGTGGAAAAAAGTTCTATCTCGTTATCGCGTGGAAAAAAGTCCTATTTCGGCTTCGCACGTAAGAAAGTCCTATCTTGGGGACTCCGCGTTTTTACGTTGAGAACAGCTGTAGAGTTTTGAAAAATCGGTCTTCGTTTCACACTGGATCACTATTTGAGGTCACTAAAAATAGGTTTCCAATAGTTTTCAGCTCAATTTTGCTCATATATTATTTAAATGGAGAGGGGCATTTTTTCTGTTTTTTTTTTAAGATTACAAAAGCTTTAACTTAATAATCGATCTATAAACTGCTTAAGAGCTTTTTTCAATATAATATATTTAGACAGAGGAACCGCTATTCAGGCCGATTGGAGAGTTCTATAATTGTTTTTAAGATATTTGTGCGTCGAAAAAACGACTTTTTTTAACATTTTTTATGATTTTAAACATTTAATAGTTTCTCAAACTTCCACGTTGAGAGGAGGCTTGCGTGCGTCGACATAGCGCTAGAGTAAAGTAAAAAAAAATATCCTATACCCTGCGAAAGTAAATTTGATAGGTGATAACGTGCTTTCATGTAAATTTTACTATATCAAGTGAGTCATAGAAGAATTTGTTACTTTCAAAATTAGATTGTTCCTGCGAATATTGTATTATTAAATTATTAAATGAAAAGATTTAAGCGGAATACTAGATAAGAAAAGATATACTGGAACGCGTAAGAATAAAAGAGTGGAATAATATAGTAGGTGTATTTGCGAACCGTATTCCGAAGCGGATTAGTTCAACACAAACTGAAAATGGTAATAACCTTCCATACAATATACATATTCAAATTTATGTTAGATTTTTTTATTTCTTATCCATCTATTTCCCATTAAATTAATATTATTTGTTACAGGCTCAAAGTAAGACTGTAAGTATCGCTTAAAGTATGGCTGACAGTATGTCTAATAGTATGGGTAAAAGTATGGCTTAAAGTAGGGCTGGAAATATAGCTGGAACTATGGCTGACATTATGGATTCAAGTATCGCAGACAGTATCGCTTACATCTAGTAAACTATTGCAAACTCTTGATACCGTTCGGGAAAACTTCACCAAAGTTTAGCAAACATTTGTCTGCTAGGTCTGCATACTTAGTCTGAGTACGGCTGAAGGTATGGTTCAAAGTATGGGTGAAAGTATGACTTGCAGTATGGCTGAAAGTATGACTAAGAGTATGGCTGAAAGAATGGCTGAAACTATAGCTTTATGAAAGTTTCGAGAAAGTTTTGGAAAATTTTTTTTAAATTTCATTATTCTTTGGTACAAACCTTTACGGAAATTCAAGTTTTTTAGTGATTTATAGCTGAACATGTAGTTGAAAGTGTAGCTGAAAGTACGGCTGAAAGTATGACTGAATGTATAGCTAAAAGTACGGCTAAAAGTATGGCTGAAAGTATGTGTAAAAGTATGAGTAAAAGTATGGCTGAAAGTATGGCTGAAAGTATGGCTGAAAGTATGGCTGTAACAGTACGGCTAACAGTAAGGCTGACAGTACGGTTGAAAGTATGGCTAAAAGTATGGCTCAAAGTATGGCTGAATATATGGCTGACAGTATGTCTGAATGTATAGCTGAACATATAGTTGAAAGTGTAAACTTTGGCTTCAACTATTACTAAAAGAATGGTTGAATGTTGTGACAGAGTCACAGGCAGCTACTTGTGAGCGCTGCCTTGTTCTTATTGTCGTCGCCGAAGACGCCGAGGGGGCCGTGCACACACTCGCGTACGCATACAAATATAACATCCGAGCAGTCGTACCAAGCAAGGAGTAGTTTCTTTTGAATAAGTGTGTGTGCCCAGATAAGCAGCAAAGTGAGTAGTGTAATAGGTCATCGGTGGCAGTGATTGTGTTGGTTCGAGGATCGGGGTCCAGGCATTTGTCGGGTTCTTCTAGGTACCCTGCGATCATTCCAGGAGGCAACAGTCAGGAAGTCGCGGGGTGATTGTGGAACTTTTGCTGTTACAGGTTGTGCGCAAACGAGCCCAAGTGAGAGAGAGAGAGATTTGAAATAAAGCTAATAGTGTTCAGTTAAATAGAAGTGTATTATTTGAGGGTGTTCTATAGACAGGTTCATACAATGAGAAACCTTATGCAACAGGTGTTAATGATAACAATGATCTTTGTGTTACGGCTCGAGTAGAGGGAAAATTGAAGTCTTGTGTGACGACTTCGAGAAGAGAGTGTTGAAGTCTTGTGTGACGACTTCGAGAGAGCGAGTGTTGAAGTCTTGTGCTACGGCTTCGAGAGGAAGACTGTTGAAGTCTTGTGCTACGGCTTCCAGAGAAAGAGTGTTGAAGTCTTGTGTGACGACTTCGAGAGGAAGAGTGTTGAAGGCTACGTTGACGGTTTCGAGACAGAGAGAGCGCGAGTCTTATGCAACGATCCAGAGAGTAAGTGAGTCTCGTGTGACAACCTTTGGAAAAAACAAAGTATCGATAATCAGCAGAGGAGAGTTCGAGTTCGAGAATAAGTATTAGAATTATCAAGAGTATCAGGGATTTAGGTGGAGGATCCATGGAGTGAAGGTAAAGTCGTTAACTACCGGGTAGTTACCTATACGATAGTTAACTACAAGATAGTTAACGCCTTGGTGTGGGGGTATTGTGACAGAGTCATAGGCAGCGACTCGTGAGCGCTGCCTTGTTGTTATTGTCGTCGCCGAAGACCTCGAGCGGGCCGCGCACAGGCTCGCGTACGCATACAAACATAACATCGGGTCGAGAACGTAGAGAGAGCGAGGGTCGAGGAGAGGGGTCGCGAGTGAGAGACACTAGACTAGAGCAGGAGTAGGGGGAGAGAGCAGCTATAGAGTAGCGGATAGGTGATATCGACGGCTGAGAGGAAGAAGGCGCTATCTCGGCTTGAGCAGCGAAGAAGGGGCTATCTCGGCGCGAGCTCTAAAGAAGGTGCTAACTCGGCTCGAGCAGCGAAGAAAACGCTATCTCGACGCGAGCTCCGAAGAAGGCGCTATCTCGCCGCGAACAGCAAAAAAGCGCTATTTCAAACAGTATATTTTTTTCCAATTTTGTAGTGACAGCCCTGCGCGCTCGCGTGTGTTCTGCCGGTTCCATCTGTAAATTATCGTGTGGTGGCTGTAATAACCTAATAACTGAGTGGGAGGAAATACCTATCGCTCAATTCTTAGGGACTTTCCACACTGACATTCTATTTTTGTTCTGTTCTTGTTATGTTCTGTGTTTCGTGCTCCGACGCACTTCTGGAACATATGGGTAGTTTGCTATCTGAAAGCTTTGCACTCCGTGGTTTAAGAACTGAAGCGGAGAAGACGGAAGTACGAGTAGTTAATGGTTTGACACCCTTGTTTTTCTGCGCCGAGATAGCGCCTTCTTCCTCTTAACCGTCGATATAATAGCGGGAGAGAGAGAGAGAGAGAGAGAGAGAGACATAGAGAGAGAGAGAGAGAGAGAGAGACAAAGAGAGACATAGAGAGAGAGAGAGAGAGAGAGAGAGAGAGAGAGAGAGAGAGAGAGAGAGAGAGAGAGAGAGGGGGAGGGAGAGAGAGAGAGAGAGAGAGTGATAGGGGTAAGGGAGGGATCCGGCCAGTTAGGATAGAGGAGGTCGCGGTAAACGATTTCTTCGAGGGATGAGCTACAGGGAGAATAAGCGATCATCTCTCTCGATCATCGTCCTTCGCTCCGAGCAGTCGTACCGAGCAAGGAGTAGTTTGTTTTGAAAAAGTGTGTGTGCCCAGACAAGCAGCAAAGTGAGTAGTGTAATAGGTCATCGGTGGCAGTGATTGTGTGGGTTCGAGGATCGGGGTCGAGGCATTTTTGGGGTTCTTCCAGGTACCCTGCGATTACTCCAGCAGGCAACAGGAAGTCGCAGGGTGATTGTGGAACTTTTGCTGTTACAGGTTGTGCGCAAACGAGCCCAAGTGAGAGAGAGAGAGAGAGAGAGAGAGAGAGAGAGAGAGAGAGAGAGAGGAGAAGGAGAGACACGGTAACCGCCGTCAACGTGATTTGAAATAAAGCTAATAGTGTTCTGTTAAATCGAAGTGTATTATTTGCGGTGTTCTATAGTCCTTATGTGCGTGTCCAAATTCTATATTAGGTGAAATCATCGAGGATTATCATTGAAGTCGCTGTGGGTTGTTGTTAGTCGCTGTAAGGAGGAAGCGGTGGTTCTTGCTATTTTAGAACTCCCTTCATCGAGAGTCAAGTCTCCTGTCGAGTGGTAGTTTCTCCGGTAGGGAGAAACTGCGAGGTAGTAGTGAGTGTTGAGATTGCTTTTGGGTTTTATTACCATAATAGAACCTAGTAGGGTGATTAAGCAAATCAGAATGTCACAATGTATATGGCTTGAACTCTTGCAGTATTTCTGCCTATAAGTATGGCAAACGGTATCGCGGGTACCTGGTTAAAAGTATGAATGAAAGTTTGGCTTAATGTATGACTGTCAATATCGCTGAAAGTATGGCTGAAAATATGGCTGAAGTTACGGCTGAAAGTATGAGTGAAAGTGTCGTGTGAAGTCTGCTTCAAGTATGGTTAAAAGTCTGGCTATAAGTATGGTGAGAATGTCGAGAAATGACTACAATCTCGGTTTTAGCCGTAGGTCCTGTTCCTAATTTAGATGAAAGTATAGTTCAACATCTGACAAAGAATAAGTTGAAAGTATTGTTAAAACACACCTCCACATATACACGCTTACGCGCCCATGCACACATAAACCTATACATACACGTATACGAACACGCACGTATGGAAGCGTCTAAGTGCCATCTGACGTCAAAGTTGATAAACACGCAGATGCACGCGTCACCCATACACACACTTACGTACCCTACACCTGTACCGGTTCAGGCGGGATTTCCGTACGGCAGAGGTACGGTAGCTCAGTCGTCTAAAGCGTCGGACTTTTTACTCTGAATTTTTGTTTATCCAGATAGTACCGCGATCGAATACTGGCCACGGCTAATGACTAGAACCATTGTGCCTAGTTTTTCGAAATTCTGTATTTTCTGGTGCTTATCTCACTGTGTAGCTCTGGTGAATCGGAACCCACCTAAAACTTTAGGTACCTATTGCTGCTCGAGTTACTATTGCTACAAACATAGGATCAAAATTGTTAAATATCGCAGCAATGCAGAGCTATATAAAACTCACAAAAGAAGACTTCAGATGCCTTTATAATATAATGAAAAGAAAACAAAAAAACTGTGTGGGTCTCGGGACGCCCGGCAGAAGTGATAACTGAAAATTATATTACGATTTTTTTCAATATCACTTCTAGAGGAAGTGTAGGAAAAGGGTATAATTCAAACAAATTTTATGCCAAAAAGGTTACTAACATAGATTTTTATAGTATAAGTCAACAAAATATTAAATATAAAATCAATTTATCTAAATTAATTAACATTCGTCAATGCTTACATATGATTCACTTATATATTCACTATTAATTTCAACACATGTAACAATAGCTTTGTGATAAGAATAATAACAAACAAAATTTCTACACTGAATTTTATCGAAAAATCTTGCGAAAATTGCATCAAGTGTAGTACCATGACTTGTGGAACTTTCTTATGGATTACAAAATAGTTTTAATTGTAATTTTCATTGAAGAAATGAGATTAAATTTTTTTCTCGATCAGTAGAGAAATTAACATTGAAATCTCCACTTAGAATGAGAGGTAACTCATGGTAATTTTGACCATGTTTTGTGATTTAATACTTATTCTAAAATTATGGGTGAGGACGTAGGTAATGGATAATAATTTGTAAAATGAATAAACACACAAGATTTAAGTGAAAGTAAAATAGTAAAAGAGTTTATTTTTAATGGCAAAAAAAAACCCCAGTTGCAGGTGAGGAAAAAGCTCTGATAATTTATAAAATAAATATACTAATATAATATATGAAAATTAGATTATAATAAAATAACAATATTAATGTTCTTATAAAGTAAATATAAACTATTGCACATTACGGATTTTGGTTGTGAATATAAATTGAATGTACATTCCATCTACCTTATCTAATTTCGAGAGCGCTCTATTACCTTAAATTAATACAATATTACGCCAATCGACTAAGTCGCTCGCAAACTCGTGGCCGCCGCAGGGACTGGTGGAAGAGAACTCGCCTATCAACCAGCTCGTCTCTGAGGTGTCCGACGTCTCGGCATAGGGTGTTCCACATCTCGAGCACGGGCTGGGCAGTCAGTATGACCTGCCGCAAATAAGTTTCCCAGGTTGGCTGGACGATAGTCGCCGCAAAGCCTTCCTGCGACCTGGTGGGCCGTCCTAAATTCCTCACACACGTCGCGCACGAAGACTTGCGAGAAGTCGATTGGGTTTTCATTGTTTAAACACCGAAACCATTACAATAAAAGAAAAGGTCGCAGGTCACGTCGACGCGCGAGCCGAATCGGTTCTGACCGGGGCGCTTGAGGGCTCGGGCGCCGCCACTCGCTCAGATGGAACGCCCGCACTTACAGTGCTGCCGTCGCAGGACTGTCATTAAAAGGCTGCTTATATCGGCTTGCAGCGCGCAGTTTAAGAAACCCGCGTAAATATGAATCTTGAAAATTGAGAAAGAAAAAGGCGCGAACAGACCAAGTATTGCAGAACAGTCGTATGTGTAAATTAAAAGTTCTGAATGAATAAATTTAATAATATTATAAATAGTTATGTTTGGCAGGAGGTATAAAGTCACTATAACTATTTCTTGATTAGTTTCTATAATGCATCGCGCCACGCATAATTAACGTTTTCGTTACAAGATACACTAAGTATTTTGAATTTACAACGACATATTTGGAGTTACACTATTCGTGAAATCATTAGTATTTTGGTAAATGGCAACGCCTCCGGCTCCTGTAGATTATCGTTTCAACTACGTAATACATTTAAAAGATGAAATGATTGTAGTAGCATTATTTTTCAACCAAGTTTCGCATAACATTAAAATGTTACATCGTTGATAAAGCGAGTCTAAAATGGGTTGGTTGTGAGCATTAGTACTTTGACAATTTATTGTGAAAATTGAGAATCCTGTTTTATTCGAAATAAAATCTATTATACTTCGATCCATAGTAACCAATCGATTAGTAGATAATCTTCTAAATTCCTCTTGCAAAGATGCCATTGTTGTATCATTTCCTTTACCATGGTAAAAATTGAAATTATTTTGGCACTGATGTGTTTTGTCGAATGTACCGGCTCATGTGGGATATCGGTACGAGGCTGATACCAAACAGCAAGCCTAGCAATACCAATGTACCAGCTAAGACGGGATATCCGTACTAGACCGGTATCCAACTACCCAGCCATGCGTACGAATGTACCCTCCCGGACGAGATATCAATTCGGGACCGGACCCAAAATCCAAGCATGGCGTACGAATGTATCGGATCGGACGGGATATCCTTACGAAACCGATCGCAACCTCTAAACTTGACGTAAGAATGTACCGACTCGTGCGTGATATCCATACGAAACCGGTAGGAACTTTCAAACCTGGCGTATGAACGTACCAGCTCTGGTGGGATATCCGTACAGGACCGGTACTATCCACCACGATTGGTGTACGAATATACCGTCCCGGGCGGTATATTCGTACGAGAGCGGTCCCAAACTACAAACTTGGCGTATGACTCTACCGGCTCAGGCGGGATATCCATAAGTCACAGCTACGGTAGCCCAATCGTTTAAAACGACGAACTTTTGACTCAGAATTTTGGTTTCCCGAAACCATATCGCGATCGGATACCGAACTCAGCGATTGACTATAACCACTTTGTCGAGTTTTTCGAAATTCGGTATTTTCACGTGCATATCTCACTGTCCAACGGGTGGATCGGAACACACCTATAACTATAGGTCCCCATAGCTGCGCGAGTTACTACGACAGGACCCATTGCATAAAAAATGCTCACTATTGCAGCAACGCATAGTTATATAAGTCTCACAAAGAGGACTTCAGATAGCATTAAATTTCTAATAAAAAAGAAAACAAATTATCTTTAACTTGTGAATCTCCTAGAATCCACATACGAGACGGTTGCAAACCTCCAATCCTAGCGTTCGAATGTACCATCTAGGGCGGGATATCTGTACCAGACCCTTCGCAACATCTTAGCTTGGCATACAAATGTACCGGTTCTGGCGGTATATCCGTACGAGACCGATCCCGAGTTCGCAGCCTGGCGGACGAGTGTAACAGCTCGGGCGGGATATGGGTACGAGATCGGTACCCAACTGCAAGCCAGGCATTAATGTATCAGCTAAGACGGGATGTTTGTATGTTACCGATCCTGAGATCGAAACCGGGAATACGATTGTACCGTCTAAGGCGTGATATTCGTACGAGACCGGTACAAAACTTCAAGCCTAGCGTACGAAGGTTTCGGCTCCACCGAAATCTCCGTACAATACCGATCCCGAGGTAGAAGCCTGTCGTATGAGGGTACCGAATCTGACGGGATATCTGTAACAGACTGAGTCCAATTCAAATCCTAGCCTGTAAATGTACCGACTCGGACGGGATATTTGTACGAGACTAGTACCAAACTGCAACCCTAAAATACGAATGTACCGGATAAGACGGGATATCCATACGGGACCGGTTCCCAACCACCAAGCCTGTCGCACGAATGAACCCTCTTGGGAGAGATATCGATATGGGACTGTACCCAAACTCCAAGTATGGCGTATGAATATACCGTCCCCGACGGCATTTCCATACGAGAGCAGGCTGGAGCGCCAAGTCTGGTCAACGAATATAACAACAAAGGACGTATATCAGTACGAGACCGTTCGCAACCTCAAAGCTTGGCGTACGAATGTATAGACTGTACAGGTAGCCCAATCGTCTAAAGAGTCCGACTCTTGACGTGCTTATCTCAATGTCGCTCTGGTTGAACGGAACGCAACGAAAACTATAGGCCCCGATTGCTGCGCGAGATACTACGGCAGGACACATTGCATCAAAAGTGCTCACTATCCCAGCAATGCAGAGCAATATAAGACTCACAAACAGGACTTCAGATAGTTTTAAATTATAATAAAAAAAAGAAAACAAATTCTCTTAAACTTGTGAATCTCCTACAATATAAGTATGAGATGGGTGCCAATTTCCAATCATGGCAGGCAAAGGAATCGGCTCGAGCGGGTATCAGCACAATAACGATACCAAACGTATGTACCTGCTAAGAACGGATATCCACCGTACGGGACCCATCACCAATCACCAAGTAAGGCCTACGAGTCTACTGGCTCGGGCGGTATATGCCTGTCGTATTAATGTACCATCCCATTCGGTATATCCGTACGAGACCCATCCCGTGTACGAGGGTACCGTCTCGGGCGAAATATGGGTACGAGACCATTACCAAACTGCAATCCTAGCATACGAATGTACTGGCGAGGGTGGAATATCCGTACCAGAGAGGCGCAACCTCCATGCCTGGCATACGAATGAACTGGCTAAGATGGGATATCCGTATGGGACCTGTCCACAACCACCAAGCCTGGCGTCCGAATTAATCCGACTTAGCGTGATATCCGTATGGGACCGATCAACAACAACCATACCTGGCATAGGAATGAACACTGCTATGGGACCGATCAACAACAACCATACCTGGCATAGGAATGAACACTGCTGGAAGATATGGGACCGGACCTAAACTCAGAATAAGGCGTACGAATGTACCGGCTTAGATGGTATATCAGTACGGGACCAGTCCAAAGCTCCAAGTCATGTGGATGAATGTACCGACAAGTTCAGGATATCCATACGCGACTGGTCAAAACCTTTAAGGCTGACGTACGATACCGCCTAGAGCAGGATATCCCTACGAGACCGATCCCATCTTACAAGCCTGGCGTACCAATGTATCGCCTCGTGCGGGATATCCGTACGAGGCCAGTACCTACTTCGAAGCCTGGCGTACGAATGTACTGGGTGAGACGGTACATCCTTACGGGACCGGTCAGAAACTTCATCTAAGATCCCGAATTCGTAGCCTGCCATACAATTGAAGCGGATCGGGCGACATATAAGTACAATACCCTTACCAAACTGCTAGCCCAGCATACGAAAGTACTGGTGGGGGTGGAATATCCGTACCAGAGCGGGCGTAATCTCCATGCCTGGCATAC
>JAPYZP010014936.1:0-13467 GCA_030522985.1 Torymus sinensis
TTACCAATTTATTTATTTATATTAACCCATTTATTTATCATCCCAAAACTCACCAAATAAAAAAAAGAAATAATCTCATTCAAAAATTAAAAAAAAAAAAAAAATCCATCCCACGCACTTAGCCGAATACGGAACACCGTCTGAATGTCTAATCCTGTCCTTCTAGAAGTCGTAAATTGAATACGCAACTGGAGAACGCCATCCAGGAGGCGATGGCCGAGCTGGACAGCAAGCAGAAGCCCAAACAGCAGCAGCAGCTTCGGCAACCGACGGTAACGGCTTTGCCTCCACCTCGACCCGACACCGGTAAGACCAAGCCGAAGGAGAGAGCGATAGCACCGGCACCAGCACCGCCGCGAGGAGCGCAGCCGCTGCAGCCGCAACGAGCGATCGGCCTGAGGAAGACACCCGGGCGCAAGGTGCCCCAGGTGACCCTCGTCGCCGTGACGGCGCCGCCGCGTCGGGACGCCGTCAGCTAGAAGCGGAGGGGCTGGTACCGACCGACGGATGACCTGCTGTACTGCTGCGCGCTAATCCCTCGTAGTAGTGGCATTTTTCATTTATTTTTTTCTTTCATACGACCATTATTCCTGGCTGCGTTTATGTGTAAAAAGAAATGTTGTGAGCGAAATCGAGGCGTTTCTCTTTGCTGGTTTTTTCTCTTTGGGTGTTTTGGGGGAAGACTGTTGCTGTTGATAATCAAAATGACAAAAGCGGGAAGTAACGAGCAAGGAGCGCGCGCGCTTGATTTTGCTCGCAGCGCGTATTATATATGAATTTGATGAAAACTTTCTGTGAAAGTGAAAAATGTCTACACGCGACTTGTGAAGTAATTTATTGTGACGCTAATTCGAATGTATAATAAACGATTAGTTTGTAACTATTTTATTCCTTGCGCTCGAAGAGCAGTAGAGGGTCATCCGTCTAACTTCTATTGGACACACACACACGAGTCTTCGTTTCTTCGTATATATATTATATATAAAACCGCGTCGATGGCTTCTCTTTGCGAAAAGAGACAGCGGCGAGAAGCAAAAGCATGAATTCTGTACATAATTAGGCCTAATTGCGTAAATGTCAGTGTGTAAAGAGAGCGCGAATCGTGATGATTATACTTTTTCCTTTTAAATTATAATTATATATGTATATGAAACTCGGACAAGTCGAGCTGACAGCTGTCGCGTCGCGTGTATAAGGAAAAAAAAGGGGGAGGGCGGAGGAGCTCTATTGAATGAAAATTGTGTATAGTGTGGCGAAATTTTTAGCGAAAAAATGAGGAGAGAGAAAGACGAATGGTGATTGATGATGATTATTTCGAAATCTCCGAAAAAGTGCTTACTCGCTCATTATCTGGTCTTTCCAAGCCGAGAATCAAGTTTATTCGATAACACGATGACACTTTCTCGTACATTTTGTTAATGTATAATGATATGTTGTTAAAATATAGAATTTCGTAATAATTCTAAGAAACTTATAAATGCGATTGTGTAGGCTGATCATAATTTTGTTAAGTTCGAAATTTATGTCTCATTTACGTTTTTAATGTAATATTAAAATTAATTTTATTGAAACTATATCATGTACTTGTGGTTTATAAATGTTTTTGTGTTTTATGTCGAATGAATCTCGATTTAGCGTATAGAATTCTTATTTGTTTTAATTATTTTATTGATTAATTTAGTAAAAATTAAGCAGGTATGAATTACCGGCTCTTGGTAGTGAAAGCTTTAAACAGTGAATCAATTTTATATTGCAAAGTTAATACTTCATAACTTGAATAATTCTAATGAAAAATTTATGTAGAAAGTTCATTACTATATCAATGTACGAGAAAATGTACAAGTGTTTTATAGATAATTTCGTTCTCGGCATATACGTCTACTTCATTTTCGATGAATGAATCTTTAGTACTGCGAAATATATGAAATCAACACTAAGACTGTAATACCTTTTCAAAAATTCAATCAAAAGAGTTTTTATGCTCCATCTTGTTTTTAAACATATACAAAACTAAAAGCAATCAAATTCTTTATCAAAAATGCATTTAAAGACGTTTAATGCAGCTATATTCTTTCATCGAAACTATAAGTAACGCCCCAGTGAAACTAAAAATCGAAATTTAAAAGATTATAAATATATTATTCGATGTTATATTAATAGAATATTTCCGGTCGCTCGTCGCAATAAGAATTAGGAAATCTTTGGTGCTCATTCGCTCCTTATTTTGGGAGTCGGAAAGAATAAATTAAAAAAAGTGTGTAAAGAAATGTTGTATAGTGAAAATTTAGAAGATTTTATTGAATCGGCTGGAACAAGTCGCGACTGAGAAACGAAAATTTTTGTAAAGAGTAACTTGTCCTTGCGTCTTCGACAAAGTGTAAAATGTTTCTATAATATAGACAAAATGTATCACGCTTATTAAGAAAAAAAAAATGGTAATATAACAAAAGACAAACACAACCAGTGCAGCTTCGATTACCAGAAGAAAACGACCTAATGATAAATAGAGAAGAAAAAAGACCAGTGATATCTTTAGTTTTGCCATGAGCTTTTCATTTTCACGCTTGAAGTAACGCGTTATTACTTTGCTTGACATAATCAACGTACAATAGACAATAAAACGAGAAATCGAGTATCAAAAAAAAGATAAAAAGCTTACGGAAAATATATAAATAAATGTGTGTGTAGGCAGAGAAAATATAGATGCGAGAAAGAGATTTTTTTTCTTCCGACACTCCGCAGGCTTTGTAAACAGATCGACTCTCCCGTCGACGCTATTTACGTATAAAAGAATAAATAAATGAAAAATAATGCAACTTAACGATAAACGGGTTCTGAAGATGTCTTAGTATTATGTCTTAAACGAGAATAAAAAAATAAAAACTTGTAAATAAGTCGTAGATTTTAGGCCGCGAGCGTGTTATTATTATTACCATTATCATTATTATTATCATTATCATTATAATTATTAACGGTAGACTGTAAAACTTTTATCAAAGCGAATCAAAAGTAAGACATACCCGATGAATTTCCGTCAGAGACCACACAGCGAGTAATTTTTTCCTTTTGTTTCGTCATCGATTAAGTCAATGTTCTTTTTGCAGAACGATTCCTCTTTTTTATAGTTTTAGAGAGTAGAAGAAATGTCTATGTAAATTTAAACCTATGTAAATTTATGTTTTATTAAGCGTTTCGGTCTTGTTTTGTTCACGCATGGCGATTTGCGTGATTATTTTTTAACGCGACGAGAAATGAATTGAATTATACTTTACAGTGTAAATGTTCTTTTTTAACGATATTTTTAATTTACCTTTTTTGAATTGTACATTCAAGTAGTTTGTTTGCGTTGAGTCGCGAATTATTCACATATCAGCGACGGTGAAGGTCGACTCAGACTCGAGAATCTGAACTTTTAATAAAAACTGTTTTTTAAACTGAAAAGAATCAAAGTATCGATTTTAAATGTGATTAAACTTTTTAATTGAAAGCAGAGAATAAACAAAAAAATACGATACATGCGTATCTTGGTTTACTTTTTCCACATGCATGAGTAAATATATACGACAAAAAATGCTGGGGGACTGAATCAAACTTTATAAACTAGAGGTGAAAATAATTTTTTCAAAACAGCCGAGTTATAGTACGTGTGTGTACCTTAGCCAAAAAGAATAAAATAGAAATACGAAAACCAAGTGTCTACGAATATTTTTCCCCCCGCCGTGGACGAACAGAACCGCGTTTGTACTTCTGACGTTAATTTTACGAGATGTAAAAGGATATAATAGATTAAAAAGAAAAAGAAGAAAAAACGTTCTACAATACCGTAGACGAGATATTTTGCAGAGTACGTATTTCCATGACAGTGATTTTATAAAATATACAAAGCAGAACGGTAACGGTAATCAAAAAAGACGAGTTTTTCGCGCGCGCGAGCGTTTTTTAAACAAAATAAAAACCAAGTGAGAACACTTTTTAGATAGCACACCCGCATGAGACAGAGACAAACACACCGAGGGAAATTGCGAATTCGGTTCTGTTGTCGGTATATATACTTTTCGTAATTAAGCATTTCTAAATGGGATCACGCGCTTTTTCAAAAGTGAGTTTTACGCGAAAGGTAAAAAGACAAGGGAAAACCCACACGTTTAACACACATATACCTATATACTTATTACACACAAAACGAGGGCTTTCATCGATGCGTTTTCGCGCTCTAACGAAAATTTCGGACAAGACTTTCTCGCGCGGATAGGCGAAGCCGCATCGTCCGAGTCTGCCGTGGCGCGGATAGGAAAAGAGTTCACACGAGGAATCCTATACATTTAGCGTTTAACGAACACGAAAAGAAAGAAGAAAAATAAGAAACGATAGAGCGTAAAAGTCGTATAAAGTTAAAAAAAAAGGTACATAAGAAATATTATATTAGACTTGGGGAGGATGAGCGACGACGCCGCGAGGCTAGCAGAATATACGCGATGGACGGTTTCGAACGATCGCGAGATGTACATAGAATTCATAATGTCTTTATTCCTATAAACAGATGAAAAAAAAACAGCAACATGCATCATACCATCCATTAATCGTACTAAACGGTAAACATTTAAAACGAGTGTTTTTTAATGCGAATGTGCGACGGTGGTGCGTGTGTGCGCGAGCGCAGTAGATAGAGCGTAGCTAAATAGACGAGAAAGTTGTACGAGTGCTTTGTAAAACACAGGATAGCATTGAACTTACGTGGAATCACATATATACGTTTGCCGATCGATGAACAATTTTCCTGGCATTGGGAACAAATAACAAAAAAAAACTAACATTACGTCGCAGAATAGGGAGGAAAAACAATGAATGTGTTTCGAAGTAAGCGTATATGTATCAACGAGTGCTCGTTTCGTTCCTAAAAACAAACAAAAAAAAAATAATAAAAATTAATATCAAAAACACGTTGGGGTGCGGGCGTTGCGGAAATTATAAGCATCGTATTTTTCGGCGTTTGTTGAGACAACAAAAGGCGTTTAGCGACAAATATTATTATAGCGAAAGAGACATCGAAAAAACAAAAAAAATAATAAACAAACCTTTTTAGATATTTGAGACTCTTGGAAAATTTTACGAATGATTTGTATGGGACGCACGAATTTCGCGGTTTTTCCGGTATATAAATTTTGTACGAGGGAATTGTTTCGATGCGGACGGAGCAAATCTTTACGTCACACACGCGCACACACATACACACATAGACATACATACATACACATGCGGATACAGACACACACGTGTGCAGAGCGAAAGGAGAATAGGCGGGGAAGCATCGGTGGTTAATTATAGTAAGAGATGATAATTTTTCTATTTACAAACTAAGTATCGACAAGATTAAATTTAAACGAGACGGAAATAATTAACGACTAACGCGGTGTATGATACACACGAGAGAATGAGAGTATAAGAGGATTGTTGTGTGCGTATGTGCGGTGTGCGCGAATGCGAGAGAAATATTAAAAGGAAAAAAAAAGTAAATGAAAAATAACACAGTCCCCACCTCCCCGCTCCTCACGATTAGGTGACAAATTAGCAAAGCTATACATATATACATACATTATTTAATATTTGGCATAATATTTATATATAAAAAGTATATATATATTATACATACGGATTATTAAAGAGATAAATGAATAGAGCATAAAGTAAACGAGCGAGGAAGGAGAAAGTAGTCAAAAGAAAAAAAAAAGAAAATAATACACTTGGCGAGACAGACGTGTGGAGGGGGATGTAACGAAGGATTCTCGAGGATTTTAAAAAAAGAGACAGACGCGAGAAAGAGAGATGGGGATATATTGTAGGATGATTGTCGGCCGAGGAAAAAGTATGAAGCTATGTGATCTATTAAAAACTAGTAGCTTTTAGCTGTAAAGACTTATACTTTATTTTGTAAATTTTGTTTATACAATGTTTGATCGTCGCATAATACTATTGTATGTGAATACATAAGTTAATAAATGATTAACATGTGAAGTTAAACGATACTTATTTCTTTGCTTTTTATCTCCAAAAACTATTTTTCAACGTTACCTTTTATTTTATCATTGCATGAAAAGGCATCTTAATAATGACGAAATATTAACGAATACTATATATTTTTGATAAAAAATGTTCTGTTCATATTTGTAATCATAGATAAAGTTTAGTTTATCAAGGAATCATATATATAAAATTATATTACTTTTTAAAGAGAAATGAAAGCGAACTATATTTATTTGTTAAATTCATGCAGACAGATGTTTGATAGAGAAATTCAAATCAAAATCAAAGTATTCAATATCTATCTGTATTCCAAGGCTTTATTTTTACCTTTCAAAAATTACTTATGACGAAAAATTAACGAATACTACATATTTTTGATAAAAAATGTTCTCTTCATTTTTGTAATCATAGATAAAGTTTAGTTTATCATGAACCATATATAAAATTATATTTTTTTTTTAAACAGAAAAGGAAGTCAACTATATATTCATTTGTTAAATTCATACAGACAGATGTTTGATAGAAAAATTCAACCGAAAATCAAAGTATTCAATATCCATCTATGTTTCAAGGCTTTATTTTTACCTTTAAAAAAGAAAATTACTTTTTGTTCGTCTATATATATACAAATAAACCCCTCTTATATCCTAAAATAACAAGGTAAGTCGACACCCCCGCCATGAAAATAAAAATAATCCCCATCTTTTATCAACAAACCCGAGCACACCCACGCGCCATTCAAAAGGCCTCGCCACCTCGCATAAGCAGCTACACATATCTTTTGGCGTCCCCTCTTCAGCAGCCCTCGGCAGAATCTGTGTCACCCGCCACCACAGCGTGTGCACCATTGCGAAAAGAAAATCCGGCACAGTATCATTACCCATCCACTCCGGCGACGACGGTGGCACGCAGCCACTTCCCGCGCGAAAAAAAAAGATATTCAAGAGACTCCGCGATGCTGTTTTTCCTTTCACCCGCGCTTGCGTCCCGATTCTCCGCGGCGACTAATGAGCCCCTCTTATTACGCGCATCCTCTCGTTCGCACTCTCGTGCATGCTGCATGCATATTCACGTGTACGTGCATACATGCATTTCAGAGCGCAGCGTCGGCCGTGGACAAAATAAACTCGGGAGGATGAGGGAAAAACTCGCTATGTGTATGTGTATGTGTTTGTTACGGATTTTCGACTTTCGTTCCGGTTTTGCATTGCAAATGCCGGTAGGTGTAGCAGTGAGGGGACGGATGGATGCGAGGGAGTGAGAGAGTGCAGTGTTACTTCTTAAAACAATGAGGAAGTGCGGATGGGAGGGGGGAGCGAAGGGATAATGGAAGGCGCTGGATAAGGGCCTCCGGCGATGTTTTTTAAGGTAAATCGGAGGAACGGGCGGCACGTTGCGAGTAGGTGGCGCGCTCTGGTCGAATATCTTGTCTTCGCAGGAGTGACTAAGTGCTTTTAAGAGCTTTATCGCGGGGGGAGGAAAAGGGTCAATGGCTTTATTTTAAGTATATATACATGTATATATTTCAAGGGAATTTTGCTGCTTTTTTTAGAGGTTTACGTATATATACCATGCGGAATCCCGCGTGAATATTTTACTCTTCGGCGAATAATAGAAGTTAATTAAAATTTCTGTTGTTTTAGGCAAATGGTACGGTTCAACCGCGGTATAACTTGCTGGCAGAAAATAATTACCATTTTAACCTATATGACGCGATATAGATCCGATATTTCAACTTCAGCCGTAATTTAAATCTCTCCCAAACCTCCGAGTATAGAAAAATAAATTATGTCAGATCCCCCCGCGATAATCTCCCACTCCCCCAAATCGCGCATCATCTTCCGGCCGCCACTCCACGCTCGAGAACAATTGAACGCTCTCCCCGTAGGTACCGCACACACACACACACACCGTACGTAAACAAATTAGGTTAAGCATTCCGCATTGTCTCCGCGACACCTTCGCCTCCCCCGCAAGAATTTTTAATAACCGCAATACCTCTCGATGCGAGAGCGAGCGAGAGGCTGTAAAATCCTTCAGCGGAGGAGTAGCAGGAAATAAAAAGAGAGATGAGGTCGCCCGGACTGATGCCGCTGCACGGCGGTCTACAGGTTCGCGAGGTGAGTATATATACATACTTATAGCAAAGGTTGTGTACGGGGGAAATATGGGTCGGATCGCGCGAAATCGAGTGCCGTGCCCGTGGAGTGACTACCTTTTTTGTTTGATGCGGGTGGAATTATAGAGGAGTGTATATATAGGAGGTTGTAACGGTATAGGTGGGGTTCAAGGGCGCGTTGAATAACGGAATGTTTTTCGCGAGTTGAAGTGGTTGTTGAAAAGTAAAGTTTACGTTCTCTCGCTTGAATTACAATCTTTTAGTTTCCTCGCTGCAATTCGTATTTTTTATAAGGTAGTTAATAACCTGTTGAACAGGAAGATCAACAATAAAATTCTAAAAAGTTAGTTTTCATATACTTAATAAATAACACATTTAACCTAAATCATAAATCAGCATATATATCGAGATTAGATTGGATCAAAGCTTGATCTATACGTGTTCCCATTTCAAGGACGACTGTTCGTACATCTGGCAAATTCCCGCTGAGCAGAGATGCGATTGGGTCAAAGAGACGGAAGACTGCGCGGTTGGCTCCTTCATTCCCTATCCAACTTTGCTCTTTTGCACTTTCGGCACGGAAAGTTCGATTTTGTTTGGCCTCGGACTGGCCCTCCTCTTCTTGTGGCTGCTCTACCTTTTCCTCATACTGGGAACTACCGCGGATAATTTGTAATTTAGCCTTTTAATTAATAGCGGCTTTCGTACTTTAAATTTATGGATGAAATTCTTGTAAACGCTCTTTGGAACGTCGAAAATTTTTTAATTTTACACGAAAAATTTGATTATAGCAAAAATGTAGTACCTATATTCGCGCTGCGGATTGTCAATTTAAAGTAGCTCAAAAGAATGCATTAATTAAAAGTGCAAATATTTTCCGATACAAAGTTTTGTTTCGCGAAACGTGCATTCGTCACATAACGTGGGACAATAATTATTTACAAAAGACAGATGTTTTATTTAAAATTTCCGTTGCACTGTTCTCGTGTTTTTTTATTACAAGAAATGCGGTATATAACAGCAGCTGATATAATTTTATTGAAATATGATATTTTTTAAATTGATTACATGCACCAATTCCCCGAATTTTCCAAAGTAATCAAATTATACAAAGTAATAAAAATACAAATATATCAAATAAAACCAATTAATTTGACTGTTGTCCCAGTTTCTGTCCGTCCCTCTCGATAATTGCTTCCGTGATGCGTCTCTCGGAGAACATCGCCGGCGTCACGATCCTGGCGTTCGGCAACGGCTCGCCGGACATCTTCACGTCGCTCGTAACGAGCGAAGACGAGCAGCTGATCATGTTCACCGAGCTGATCGGCGCTGGAGTTTTTGTCACCGCAATCATCGCTGGCTCTGTCGTCGTTGTCAAGCCTTTTAAACTTAAGCCCCAATACATCATAAGAGATGCTTCTTTCTACATTCTCGCTGTGTGCTGGATTTGTTATGTAGTGCAGGACGATGTCGTGCATCTCTGGGAAGCTCTTAGTAAGTTCCACAGAATGTATTCAGAACTGTATTTTTTTAAATACTACACTTCGCGCGTACTATTTTGTTTTTGAGGTTATGAATATAATTTTTCATTATGATTTCCTTTTAATATTAGTTTAAATAATAGGATAATCAGATAATTTTTCGAAACAAAAAATTAATCTTTTCATTATGTTTTGATTTAACTATTTAGTTTGAAATAGTTAAGAATAAAAATTCAATTTAAAAAATTCAAATTTAGCGGAAGTAGCGGATCTTCCCGCCTATTCGTTACAGACCAATCAAATTTACATTTTACGACAGGTATCATATTTGTATACATCATGTTCATCGTCGTCGTTGTAATCATGCAAAAAGTGGAAACGAACCGCGATCGAAAAAATAGTAAGTACTGAAACTTAAAAATTTAATTCTTACCAATCTTCCTCTCACATTCTAAACGCACTTTCTCTTCTTCGCCGCACGCTCGCATAGAGCGGATGCCGAGGCTGCAGGACCCCGACGCGCTGCGTGCGTTCGTGGAGAACCGCGGAGCGGAGAACTCGAGCTTGCCGCCCCACCTGCCGCCCATCAGGCGCTCGCGCGCCTTCGACGTCCAGGCGAAACTCGGTGAGAGAGCCTGCACTTTGACCTCCTTCGCAAGCGATGATTTTTTTTTTTTTGTTCGCGGTAAAGGGGAGACCAAGTTGATCTTGCCAGATGGGGTGGGACGGATGGGTTTAGTTTGTTATTGGGATATAGGATTTCGGATTTCAATAGTGAGGAGGGGGGTGTGACCCAGTTCGAGAGAGAGCTGCGTGGTGGTGGTGGTGCTGCTGGTGGCGTTATTTAGATGGGGGTGGTCAATGGGAAACGATAACTTTGTCGCCAAGTTCGGGGAAAAGTTTCAGAACGGTTGGGATTAGGCAAGTGTTACACGCGGGGGGTAAATGATTGTTGGAACAGCGAAGAGTTTTGCTGTAGCGGACGTATTTGGATTATCTTTTGTTTTTGGCACGGAGCGTTGAGATTTTTGCGTTTGGATAAAAATATATTGTTATGTTGGGAGATAGAGGGGAATGGTAATTTTTATTTTTAGTGAAATTATTCAAATGAAATTATGTTACAAGACGTCAGAATGCTACATTGTTTATTAGATCAATAATTGTTTTACAGGTAAGTGTTGTCCGATTTCAATAACCGCGTGTTAATCTTATTTCTGTTTCGATGGAAATATGCTCTGTCTATTTATAAATTAGTACAATCTAAAAATCAAAATGGTAATACAAATTTAGATATACAACTTGAACGAAAAATAGCAATATGGGAATATTTGATACCCTATCCTAATTCGGTATTTTAAATATGGTTTAAATAAAGAAAAAAAAACTTCAGGCTTAAAGAAAATGTGATTCAACACTTTCAGGGCGGCATGTTCCATGCACGGGCAATGAATTATTGTTAATATCTTTTATTTTATGCTCTTTAAAAAACGCTTACAAAAAATAAAAAACTATAAGGTTGGCTGGGAGTGGAAATAAATGTCTTGAGACGAATACATGTTTATTGTAAAGATAGACTTCGTATAGTAAAAAAAAATAGCTACAGACTTAAAACTCGCTTAAATTTTCCGAGAGTACACCGATCGCTTAACGCGAGTTGACCGCAAGGCGTGCGGGTATCGAGGGCTCGCCCTTGTTTTTGTAGTCTCACCTCTAAGCGCTAATGTCCGAGCGTCCAGTCCAACGCTTGCGTCTAATCTCCAGCATATACAAAATGCTCCAGCCTGAATTTTGGAGCGAAGGACAGACCGCTCGCAGCCAATCAGCGTCGAGCGCGCAGTCGCGCGGGGTGCTAAGGCCCACTCTCGCTTTCTGAGAACTGCGTTCGATTTGTAACGGCCGCGGAAGAATTTAGAATTTTCCGAATTTTTGGCTTAAATTTTTTCTTAGAAAACAAAAAGAAAAAAATATTCTTACGCTTGACTGTTGTATTTCTGAAAATCTTAGAAAAAAGCCATATAGGGTAGTGGTGGGAGTTACTGTGTGGTTAACATAACCTCTTAGATGTTTAGTCGAGTAAAATTGTGCAACGAACATTATATTGAGCATTAAACGCTACTGACATCCCATAAGAACACGGCTTTTAATTACGGTGCCTCGGTTACTGTGCCCTGTGTTAAAAGATAGGGCGCCGTAACTGTGGAGGGCACAGTAACTCCCACATCTACCCTAGCCATCTTGAAAGTGTTAATTTATGTATCCATACTTATTCAAGTAAATGCTATTTCTCCAATACACAAAATTCAACACCGAAACCACATTCTTCATTGTCCGCAGACGTAGCTATCCAGCGCGAATCCGAGCACGCCCGCAGCGCGTCCGGGGCTTCGCTCTCCCAGACCGAATCCAACACCTCTCCGAGTCCAGCCACTCGCCCTGAGGGACTGTTTCGCGAGTTCCTCTACGACGTGAATCCCATCAACGGTAACGAGTGGCGCGAGGCGAACGGTATGGTGAAGGCGTTGCTCGTACTGCGCGCGCCGTTCATGGTCGTGCTTCAGCTACTCGTGCCCGTGGTCAACGAGACGGCCGAGAAGCGCGGCTGGTCCAAGCTGCTCAACTGTGTCCAGCTGTGGCTCACGCCCGTCGTCGCGCTCTGCGTTCTCGAATGTTCGTTGGCTTTTGTGTTTCTTTGTTGTCTAGTGTAGTTTAAGGTGATGTGAAACCCTAATTTCAATATTTTTTAAATCAACATTCAAACGTTTATTTGGAAAAAGACGAACGTCAAGCGCTCTGTATATATGTAAATACTATACTCAATTTTTTTTTCGTAATTCTATTATTATTTGCAAAAGATATAGACATTCTAAAATTATGTCGGTAAGCACATCACCTGATATAGATAATTTGTGGTCTTGTATGATGGTGTGGATCTTATTGAGTTTATCAGTAGTAACGTGATCTGTAATAACGAGAAATTATTATGAATCTCATTTTTTTCAGTTTATATAACGTTTATTTTAATCAGGTATATATTTTTTATTTTTACGCCTCTTAATTTTTGAATAAATGATATTTATTTTTGAATAAAGGATACTAAATTATGATTATAAAGGTGCTTTTATAAATTAAATAATTTACAAAAATTTCAAAATAATATTTGTACGTTGGAAAACTTTGCTATTTACATGGTAATACCAGAAACGTGTATTTATACAAAACTTTGCACAAATTTTTTAATACTTATTTCTATGATTACTTTTGAAATGAGAATAAATTACTTCTCGCGGTAAAATAAAAATAAACCAAGCACGAAGAGGTATTACTAGAAACTTACTTCGAATGTGATGACAGAAAATGTCTTCGCTATTCAACCGCACTTCGAAAACTTCAATGTAGTTCGTAATTTCGATTGAAGCCGGCAGTTTCTATACTCAGCACGAGAGTTCCGGCTGAAGTTGGAATGCCGAAGCGGTTATAGCGGATTTAAAGATATCTTAATATTAAAATATTTTGGATAAGATATAAATTATTCGTGTATATAAAGTATTTTCGTACATCAGAATACCGTGATTGGTAATGTTTATAGGTAATTAGATATTTTCTGCATTTTAAGTTTGAATGGTACCATCATTGATTATAGTATTTTTACGAGATGAATATTATTTCTTGCACCCTTTATTGGTAAAATGTTGTACCTCATGTGTAGTGTGTTCCTCTTGAACAGGCGAATACACACATTTTTTTTTTTTTTTTTTTTTTTTTTTTTTTTTTTTTTTTTTTTTTTTTTTTTTTTTTTTTTTTTTTTTTTTTTTTTTTTTTTTTTTTTTTTTCTTTATTTTTTTATAT
>JAPYZP010014944.1:0-11450 GCA_030522985.1 Torymus sinensis
GCGCGCATAAAGCCGCGACAAAGGGGCGGCGGCGGTACCACTGGGGCTCTCGATCACTGGCGCACTTCCGCGTGCCGCGCGCTCGCTAGCTGGTATCGCATTATTATTACGCGGCCGTTTGTAAATTAGGCCGTTCGCGCCGGCCCGAATATTATCGCCGGACAATATATATTATACGCGCAAGAAGCAACGCGTGACCATAGTGCGAGCGGGCTCGAGCGCGTTTTAACATTATCACTTACTCGTGTACGCGTGTATATGCGTAAGTAGTGCTTCCTCTTTTGCATGTTATTACCGTTGCGCGAACGTATGTGTGGAGGCTTAAAGTGGAAAGGTTTATATATTGGCGGTTGTAAAACGACGAGGTCGCGCGGGTATATAGACGGGTGGGAAAAGGCGTGGTGCGAGAGCGCTATTTTGATAGTCACGAGAGAATAAATATAATTATTCCGGGAGCTGATATGGATAACCACTGTGCCCGTATACGTTATGTATATTAGCTCGGGCTGTATGTAGCTGTGTAATCTGCTCTGTTTGTCGCCCACGTGTAATTGGCTGTAGGAGCGTAAACAAATTTACACGTCGCGGGTCCTCGAAATCTAAGACGACCCTTGAAACTTATTTAGTTTATCAATGTATTGTATAGAATCAACGGAAAATATGAGATACTGTTGCGATTCTGCAAACATTGTTTGTTTATACTTTATTATTAATTTAGTGTTCTTTGGATAAGGATGTTTATTGAATAAAATAAGTTATATTTATATATTCCTCGATAATTCAATGTTAAATTTTATTATAGTATTGACTAAAAGCCTCTTTTGACGAGTTTACAACCCTGCACATCAACTCTCGTATTGTATATTCGTAATGTTATATAGCTAAATTAAAATTGAAGTAAAAATCATGTTAAAATATGTAAATGTAATTTTTACCCCGTGCCAAAATGCCGTTATTATACACCCTAAGAATAAAAGTTATATAAATTACACTTGTCGTTCCTCTGATTAAGTCGTTAAATCACAGCGCCGTAAGTACGCGTCAACCCTCCGAACGACGAAATATTAAACGACAAAGCGCGGTCGAAAGCGAGAAACGCAGCCCGGATTCCGTTTAACGCGCGAAATTGCGTATATATAGATATAGTCTCGCTCGCAACAGTATCATACCGAGGGGGACGAATAGGGAACGACGAGGGCGAGCGAGGCAGCTCACATTTAATTAATATTTGCGCGCTGGACGTTGGTGCATTTTGGAAATAATGACGGTGTGGCCATTAGTAGGCTGCTCGCTAGTCTCATCATCGTAAAGTACGGTTAACTTGTTGAGCTGATGAGACGACGCTGCTGAATTTTGAACCGTCCGTGCCTGCGTGCAGTGCGAGTATAATATATAAGTACCGTGCACGGGGATCGCTTGGTGAAATAATGTTGATTCACAATGACTTTGTTTATATACGTGCGCAAAGAGGTTCGCGAATGTATCAACGTATTTGCGTTCAGTACAAAGGTAATTTAAACTTTATTTTACGCAATATTCTAAAATTAGGTGAGTAACTTTATTATATATTGTTGACTGTGTAGAATAATTTCGTTATAATTTCAAAAGATTATTTAAAATATATTATCGTGCAAAATGTTGCCTCAAAGTGAATATTTATCAAAATACTAATGCAGAATAATAACACGGTATAATTTATGATAACTATTAATGAATCAATAAGCCAATTTCGTTATTTAATATATGAATTTCTAAATGATTATTTGGAAAGTAGGCTTTTTTTGTCTATTATCGGTTTATAACTTTATAACCAAATTTGAGTCATTTTATCGAACATGTATTATTTTCAGACTCTTATAGCAAGAAAACATATTATCAGGCATTACTCGACAATGTGGTGAAGGCATCTCTCGTAGAACTATATTATCGGACACTGAAAAGAGCACGTAGGCAAAATTTACAGTAACCGGTCATTACAGGTGGTTGCCCACGCTTACAAGTTTAATTAATGAGTATAAAGTAGTGCATTCAACTACTTACTTGAAACCTTCGTTAATAGATAAAACAAGCAGTTCATAGAAAAATAAAAATAACCGATAAAGAACGTTACAAGAGTAATGATTGTGTTTGAATCAGAAACTATAAACATGCATTCGCGAAAGGTATATACTCCCAACTGGACAACTGGAGTTTTCAAAATAATGAAAGTACAGTATACGAAGCTTGTAACGTATTTATCAAAAGATTCTGAAGGAAAACCTATATCAGACGCATTTCGCTAATATGAATTGCAGCTTGTATAAAAAATCCCGCTGTTGATTTCATTGGAAAGAGTATTGCTTTCGATAACATACATAGGATCATTAATCAAATACATAATAAATTTGTTTTCATTATGAAAATCATATGAAAATATATACTAAAGCCACGAAAAAAATTATTTCTATTAGATTTTATTTTAAATGTTTTATACCATTTTGTATTATAAATTAATGTGATGGAAAAATTTCTTAAATTCTTTGCATTACTTAAAATATAGAAAATGACAAGTATGTATATTGCATTGAGTATTAATTATGGATACTATAAGTTTGAAATATTCTCCACCCTGTAATTTTTGTAATTATTTATTTTTAATATAGTTTTACACCGATTACTGGATTATAAATTATATTTATATTTATATTTAAATTAAAAAACTTTTATTTGATTTGAACATAAAATGACTTTGACAATTTTAAGATAACTCGATTGATTTAGAAGAGTGTTCGTTGCAGGATTAGCAATCTCCATAATGTGCTAAGGTAACCTCTGCAAAATATCAAAAGTATTAGTATTTATGAACAGTATAACGTAAAAGTAATAATTTATGGATAACAGATAATACAAAATTAACAAAGTGGTTTGCGCGATGCTTTATTTGCTTAATTTTGGCACTCCTCGTCAGGAGTTTAAGATTCCGCTCACTCTAAAAATTTTGAGATACGTTCATAGCAAGGTAAAAAATATTCTTTTAATAATTTCATCACTGCTATTATAGAGTACCAGTTATTTCCTACATCTGAATATGATATTTCTTCTTCGAGAGACAATAAATTAAAAATTTGAATTATATAAATAAGATTTTTCCTTCTTTGAGATATAATGACTGAACATTTTGATTTGCTATTTCTCAAAGAAGAAAAGTCATATTTAGTCGCTAACTATAGTACCCTATAGTAACACTGATTAAATGATTAAAGAAATTTGTTTGACCTTTATACTATGAACATATCTGAAAATTTTTCGAGTGACCGACATCTTAAAATCCTGACATGCAGTGCCAACATTGAAGTCATATTCGGCTTCAACGGGTCCAAATACATGGGAATATCATAGTCGAGTCCATTGCGCAAACCACTTTTTTATTTTGTGGGCCTGTGCAATCATTATAAACGTTTACTGAAGAAAATATTATTTATTCATACAGAAATGAGGATCAGTCTTACTCTCTTTGTTACATTCATTATGACATCGGACTTCTCCTGGATTAGAATAAGTTACTCCATTGCTTCCACATACCAGTCTCAATTCTTTGGTATTAGTACATGTACAATCGGGATTTGGAGGAGCTGCCATTGTACACATTACTGAAATTGCTATTATTCGCAATAAATACAATCAATTTTATACAAAGCCCACAATTGTTTATAAGTACAAAGATACGACTATAAATTAAAAAGTAAATAACAATTATTGTTCTAAAGTATACCTACCAATTACTAGAATAAAAATTGTGGTCTTAGACATCTTTGAAAAGTATAGTTGTTGATGCTTTCGAAGTCAGCCGATTCAGTGATCTCCTTCTCTTAAAATGTTGAACATTTATATAGAGTTTCTAGCTCCTTACTGATAATCAAATTTTATGGAAAAAAAACGCGCACGTAAACATATTAAACTTGCTTTTCAACACATTCTAAATGTACTTACATGATCGTTATACTCAAGTTTTACGTTTAGAACATAAAATGCAACAATATCTGAAACGTAATTAATCGATTCAGGAAAACACGTTTATCTTTTAACTCTGCAGATTTATCACCCGGATAATGCATTTTTATAAATATTACTAAAACTGCAGGATAATTACTCAAACAATTACTAGCTTCACCATGAAACAACTTTCTCCAATATTATCACAAGCAACCGTTATACTCCTCGAGTAATTAATCACCCCTCGTATCACAGACCTACTTATACCTCGGCGAACCCTCTATATATATACACACACGCGCGGTATCAACACACACGTTGTACCCCCCTTGGAGAAAAAAATTTTAATTACCCGCTTCCACGCCCTTTAATAATTCAAACAAGTTTCGCAGGGGGTATATATGTATATACAGCGCTGCCGGCTCACCACCATTACTCAACGATTTCCTCGTGGCGACATTCCGCGCAAATAATAAATGGAAGAGCCCTCAAAGAACATTCCCCGAGCCGGAACGTAAACTATCCGCGAGGCAATCTCGTAAATTTTGAAACGACGCCTCCCTACATACCCCGGCCCAGTGGGTATTATATATAGTGGTCCGTTGCACAGAGAGAACGTCAACGTAGTTCAGAAAAAATGGAGAGGGCGAGAGCATCTCTCGGTCAATGTATGCAGATTCACGTTTAATGGAAAGAACTCGAGCGTCATTGTTAGAACTAACAGTCGGTATGAACGGAGAGCCTTCTTTGCCTGCTAAGTTTTAAAAAATTCCGACCGAAAACCGATAAGCCGGTAATGGTTGGCGAAATTTCAACGAAAACGCGCGAGCGAGGGTTGTGTTTGAGTTTGCAAGAGCTAGTGTCTATATTATATGTATGCGCCTGGGCGCGCTGAGCGGGTAACGGTATTTGATATTCGCAGATCCGGTTTAGCGATGCGTTTTATAAGCGAAGGGTATTTGCTTGGTGTCTTCGATCGCCTGGATTAATTCATTCCGCTTGGTGTTTTTGATTCGCTATGGGTATTGAACATTTCACGGTTTGCGGGTGACTCTGGAAAGGAGCTTTTCGTATATAATGTTTGAACATAATTTTGAGCCATCCGTAAGAAGAATGGTTAATCAATATAGTAAAAGTTGAAATAGCGAATACGTGATCGTAGCTTGCAAGCTATTTACAGAAAGTATAGGTAATTTATGGCATCCTATTAGATATCCCACCAGATTATTACGCATTATTACCGTCTAATTTTATTTCCTCCTTTCCATGCGCATATAATACATTTATCTCCAACAAGCTACATAATACAATAATGTCAGAACATTACACCATATCTTTACACAGTCTCTCGCTGAAATGAACGAAATTCTCATGCTAATATAGATCGCCACGCAAACATCACGTTCGCAAAAGTGTACTCTAGATTCGTATCCCAGTTGTTCCATATAAACCCTTCCCCCTATAACCCCCATAACGAAAATCATCCTCACAGTATAGGCAAAGACTGCACGGGCCAGTTACGTCCATTACTAAGCATCTAATCTAAGCCCCAGTCAGGCATCTGATGAATCGCGACCCTTAATCACTCGAACGCGTCATCGCCGAAATTTACGAGAGACGCCCCCGTTGCCGTACTACTGGGGCTAATCGCCTGCATCCGCAACTGCACTCATGGTATTGCGAGCACGTCCGGGGCCCATAAGACGTCCTCCTCCAAGATTCGCGAGGAGTGCAATTGCCGGATAAATACGATTCTCTCGGGGTGTATATATAGAGCTGTGTATAGGGTCGGCTCGAATGAAAACTGCAGTGGGCGATGGGAAACTTGTGAATTGGTATATACTCGGTGTCTGTGGGTGGGAGAGTACATTTTTTACGTGGAGATTAAGGTTTCTTTGTGTTCTGCTTATTATCCAGACGAAGTAGGGATTACCAAGGTAGTAGTCTTAATTAAGTGACGAGTATTCTTTTTCTCATTTTCGTATACTGCACTATATAATACGTGCGTGCTCGCGCTAAAAGTCTCGTATGAAAGGGCGTGCGCTGCAAGGTGCGCGAGAGCACAGCAGGAGATATCGAGCAGTGCGCCTGGCGTCGTGTCCCCATAAACTTTTTATTTTTATCCACGCGCGACTTGGGGGAAAATGGCCGGGAAGCTAAGCGGCGCAGTAAAGTAGAGTAGAAGAGTATAAAAGGCTAGGCGGATATAATACGATCTGATTTGTAAGTGCAGAGGTGAATTGGGAATACTGGAATAGAAGTTGGTGTAGTTTGGGAAGGGGCAATTTTATAGTATAATGGCGATGTTAAACATAATACTGATTCGTCGATTGAATAATGAATTAGGGAGTCATTCTTCTCTCAAATGTGACGAATGATAAAATTGATTAATCGATATAAGGGGGACGTATCACTAAAAGGTTTAAGGGCGAGGTCAATATATATGTTATTAATTAAAAAATATTTAGAAAGCAGTTTATTGATTTTATTTATTTAAATTGAGTAATTTAAATATACAAAATACAAAAATAATCTTCTAATCTTACAATAATCATTCACTTATAGTTTAATTTTCGGTATAGCAATCTTCATGACGGATCACCTTTCCTATAAAAATAAAAATTTGTAGGTATTAATAAGTTTCAATGTAATGAAAATCCTTTTGCATTCTGCAGATATAGTTTGAAAATGATATTTTTGTTTGTATTTTGAAACTTTCTCTCGCATTTTCTCAGATATATATCAGCAAATCCACAATACTATTAACTATAGGCGAGTATTTTTTTGTCAAGTAATATATTAACTTACCCTGCGAAGCGCAGGAACCAGACTGGATGTAAAATCTTCAATGTAAACTCGAAAACAAATCCTGTAACCGATATGGGGATGTAAAAAACTATCTAAAAAGGTACCATTTTGAAAAATTTACCTTCTTAGACAGTTTTCTACATCTCCGTATCGATTACACGGACTTGTTTTCTGTGCTTCCCAGGGCAAGCTAATGGCAGCAATAAATTACTTGACCGAAAAATACTCGCTTATAGTTAAAAGTATTGTGGATTCTTCCATATATCATAAATATTTTTCAAAAATGCATATTTTACTTCAGTAACCTCTAAAACATCGAAGTTAATTAAAATATCGAGTTACGAAAATTTTACCATTGTAAAACTTTGTGTTTGAGCCGATAACACAAGAATTAGTCATAAATACTAAGCAATATAAAGTATTTAAATAATTGTAAGTTGTTTTACTTTTACTGTAGCACTTGTTGTGGCACTCCAGTTCACCACGGTTGGAATAAGTAATTTCATCACTCCCGCATACTGGATCCCATTCTCTTGTAAATGCATTTACTCGGGCAGTTTTCCGCAGTGCCAACCATTGCATATATTACGGAGATTACTGCAATCCAAATGTACTATTACTAATTTGGTACAAAAGCAAAATATAGGTAACATTAATAAACACAATTTTGTTTAAAGAAGTATAAAGCAAAAGAATGATTATATATTATTGTAACACATCCTCTATTCACGCCCTGGGTTGCGAAGTACTTCCAATTTGAGAGACATTATAATATAGAAGGAAAAATATAAAGAAAAGAAAAATAAGTATTTTAACAATCAAGCCGTTATATATAGTTAGTGGTGGGACGTGGATATAAATAATTCACCTTTTCTAACTAATCTAAAATGGTTCAAAAGCTCTAAAAACATTTATAAGCTCACGAGGTTCGTGCAACCAAGATCGAACTATTTTTCGAACTTTTACTCGAAAAACAGTCGAAAAAATACAGGAGTCAAAAGTTATTGTTAAATTAGCTTCATATATATGTGAAAACATTGCAACTTTATATGCTTAAACATTTATTTTCCCTTACACGCATTTTATCATGCAAAGAAGAACCAATAAAAAGAATTTCGAACTACTCGTTCACACCCTTACATATAGCTCCCAAAGCTTTCTCCCACCCCACTATTTTCTACACCATCCCAGCTCCCTCCTCCATCCCCGATACATTTTGCTCCTCGCAACAAATCGCTCGAAACTCCAAGACACAGCCGACCGATCCTTGCAGCGGCGTGCAACTCCTCTCTGTTCTCTTATCTCCAAACCCTGCGCTCAGATTTCAGAAAATCAAAGACAAGACGACGCGACCACTGCAGACTATACGGGCGGCAGAGGAGCAGCAGCAGCAACAGCATACCACAAACCGAGATTCGTCGAATCCGAGGCTCTTGCCCCAAATGAGAAAAGTTGCTCTCACCGAGGCTCGCGCGGAATTGGTTTTCATTCACACGGAAAGAAAGTCCGCGAGAGTTTCGCCTCTCTCTTATACTTTCGTCGACGACTGTTTCTCCCCGTGTAAAGAGAGATGTATACACGGCGGCGTCGGCACGCAATAATAAAAGGACGAAGGCGCGCCGGCGAGCCTTGAGCCTCGGAGGAATTAAAGCCGAGAGGAGGAGGAGATAATCCCGGTAAGTAGCTTCTGCCACGGTCGATCTCCCGGAGCGGTTCCTTGCCCCATCTTTGGAACTGATGCTTTTTCGGCGGACACTCTAGTTTATTGAATCGAGGCTTTTATTGGGGCCGTCTTTTTATTAGAAGAATCGAGGTAACATTGTTTTCAATTGCGGGTGACTTATATAAGTGATCTTTTCTTCCTTATTTCTATCAATATTTCGAAATGTTTCCTGGTAACACAGTTAATTATATTTTAAAGCTGACATGTTAATTAAATGCAAGCATTGTTAGCAAAAATCACAATGCAAAGTGCAGGGACGTTGAAGCCTATATAGAATTACATAGATACCGAAATTTTCGTACTTTTCGTTATTCTTCTCGAATCTTTATCTTTTCGAAAAAATTCCAGTCATTGGGGGTACGCGAAGCAATTGCGAACATGCGATGACTGCGATGATTTTGAAAAGTCTCAAAATAAATTTAAATAACGAAAAGTAAGAAAAATAGCCATTTCTTATACCAGGGTTGAATTGAAAATATAGTGCGACATACTTAATAATATAGTAATCTTTTTTTTGTAGCAATTAGCATACAAATATAATTACATTTCAAAGTACTGTAATACAATGTACCTAACTAAAAAAAATTTGAAATCGTTACTATGTACATCTTTAGCACTGTGCGATTTTAAATAATAAAGCTGATAGCGAAGCATTAATAAATAATTTTTCAGATTATCTTCAGTGAAATGTACACTGTTAGAAAATTTCCATATCAAAGGGCAGCGCCCTGCTTAGCGAGTTTAAGGGACGAAGTGACGGACGAGTAAGAGGGGCGACGACGCACCCTTTATTATTTGGATCAGGGTTACAGATATACTCAGTTTACATTTGGCATTTCCAAATGAACCCTTGATATATCACTATGTATTTCTAACAGTACAAATAAATCAAATCTCGAGTAAAAAATCTAAACCATTATCTCAAAAATCCTGGACATTTAGCTACGAGTCGAGCTCTATACGTATTCATTATTGCACGTACCACAAAGAGCCCCCGCCGTATTTCATTAGGAATTACGTAACCGTTACAGATCCGACGATATAACAGCCCCCAGATCGAGTAACTCGCCAGCTTACGCCATTAAGTCGCTAAGAAAGCTATTAATTTTAAAAAATCAGCTACCCCCGCCCGTCGATATTTCACGGGAATTTTTACCCGCACTCGCGGAACCCGAAACCAGCGCGCGTTCGCGGTTTCCTCGTCCGCAAGAAAAAAATTCACCGCCGTACATCAGCGTCGGGAACACATCTTTCTCCAGGCGTGCGTAGGCACGCCAAGACACTTTTAAAGTATGAATAGAGTTAATTTACTCCGCAGCGCGCGCGCGCGACGCGAAAATAAAGTAGAGAGCCTTGGGTGCAAACTTCCTTCGCTGAGCTCGCGGGGCTCCGTGATTGTTTCCCCTCTCGCGTTTTCTTGTTTCCCTCCCGCGCCGGGAGAAAACGAGAGGCGACTCGCAAATTTGCTAGAAAAAGCGAGGCGGAAGCATTACGCTCCCATCAGTTTGTCTGCCCACGCCGGCGCGTTGAATATCACGATAAACAAATTAATTTCGCCTCGCTCTTCTCGAGAGCTTTTTCGCTTTCACTCTTCTTCGCTCTGGCAAAAAGTGAAATTCAAGAGAGAGGGAGCGAAACTCTCGTTGTTCTCGTTTTCCGCGTAATTTCGTGGCTCTCCGCGGGATTTGCGCGCAGGTTTATACTCGCGGGGCGTTTCCTCGTCGTCCTTCTTACTTCTCGCTTTTATTCGCTGCGTCCCGGACTTGTTTCTCCCGCCATCGCTGCCGCCGCCTCCGGTGGTGTTCCTTCTCCTTTTTGTCTCCTGCGGTTTTGCGCGCTCCATCCGCAAGCGGATTGTTTTGCACGATTTATCGCGACTATTATTTTTAAGCATATGTGAATCGCGCGCGTTATATATACTTGTGTATGTGTGTGTGTCGTGGCTTTTTTCCGCAGGGATATATCACTTCGAAGGTGTACATTTAAAGCGCTTTCGTGCCATAATTCGGGATTATGTAACACGCCCCCCATCTTTGCGAGATAAAAGCTTTATGCTCTTCTTGCGGATGAGAGGGAGAAAGCGGACGTTTTTTTTTTACTTCCTGTAAATAAAATTTATAATGTAATTTTCCTGTTTCTGTATTCATGATGCAGCATGTTCCCGGATCGCCGAGATTATTTAATCAACTAATATTTTAATTATGTAAATCTTAATTAGTCGTTTAATTAAATTTTAATTTAAATGTTAACGCAAACTCGTTTAAAACGTATATTTTTATAATAAAAGTAGGCTAAAAAATAAATATAAAAAAATGACGCTTTTCTCAAAACAATTTCCACGAATTCGACGATTCCGCGACAATTCTCTTCATTTTCCCCTTCCGTATCTCCTTATCGCTCAATTTACGTGTTCGCCGTGTGCGAGCGTCCCGCCATTCTCACCGGCGCCCTTTCCACGCCGTCAGCGCATTTAAAGTCATGTAAAGCTCTCTGTCTAGCGTGCGCGAGCGGGGGCCGGCGACACGAGTCGACAGCAAAATGAGATTCTACACCCCCACGCGAACGAACGAGCAAGTGAGTATGAGTCCACCGATGCGCGGGGGAAAAAACTTTACCCGCCGCACGCTTTCCCTTTTCGCGTATATATATAGGCGAAATTGCACCTGGTCTAATGAAATTTTCATTCGATTCTATAGGGGTGTTTGGAAACCGAAGGTGGCGGCTCCTGCCGCTTTTCGGTGACGCATCGATCTTTTCTTTTTTATTTTGTTACGGGAAAATCGATTCGCATCGCGTATAATTTTGCATTGATAATTAAGCGGGTTCACGTGGAAGTGGGGCTTCAGTGGCTCGTGAACTTTTTTCATTAAAGTTTCCTTTTAACTAGGGACAAATTTAATCCATGACGTTTATTAGAGTAAACAAATTATATCTATATATTTTCAAT
>JAPYZP010014987.1:0-10663 GCA_030522985.1 Torymus sinensis
CCGATAACAAATTGCACATAAATTGGGCAAAACCGTTTCCGAGCGCGCCGATCGCGGCCGGCGATAGCGAAAGAAACGAAAACGCGAGCGCGTGGTGCAGCGCTTTTCCGTATCAGCGAGCGCCTCGGTGCCGCCTCCGGAGGATTTACAGTGACCCGATGCACTTTGCGCCGCTTGGCGCCCGACGATGATGCGGATGTTGTGGGGCGCTGGAAAAACGGCCGCCGAGAGAAAAAGCCCGCGCGCGCACGCGAGCCTGCTCCGAAGAACAGTTGGGCGGAGTGCGGGGACTGAAATATTGCCGGTAACTGGAACTTTTCAGGGCTGCACTTTTCGAGTCGGTTTACCTTGAGAACTATAGATAAGTTGCGTTTCTTTGATTAAGAATATCACAAAGGACTTTAGATCGATTTGTTGTTGTTTGCTAAGGCCTAATGCATTCTAGAAGGGAAGGTCTCGCGCAATATGCACTCATAAGCCGTTTACCACACTCTGAGATTCAAGAATTAAATCATAAATATCTCGTAATATCTAGTCGAATAATAAAATAATTGAAAGCGCAGCGAATAAAAAGTTATATCAATCATCAAATAAATCGTCGTATCGCGATATCAAAGTAACACACAGAGGGAGGAGAATAAAAAGGTCGCAGATGCAGAGAGCCGATAAGCGTGCGCAACAATAAAAGTTGTAAAGAAGATAATCAAGCTAAACACATAAATTGATCGATAAATCAATGCAATTCGATATAGCCGAGGCGCTTAAGCGCGAGGATAGATCCGCGAGGAGAGAGAGAGAGAGAGAGAGGGAGGGAGAGAAAAAAAGGCAAATAATCCGCGGCGCTTTAATGCGCGAAGAGGTATTTACCCGGCCCCGATTGCGCGCGCGCGCGCGGGAGTGAGTGAGAGAGTGCGAGAGAAAAAAGGCGAGTCGCTCTCGCCGGATAATAAATTCGATATGAAAGACTCGTGCGCGAGCGCGCATATATAGTCGATCCGCCCGCGCGTACACACACACACACATATAGTGGCCGATACAATGTGCGCAAGCCTATAGTCTCTCACGGTTCACGCGCGATGACGCAACGTGCGCGCGTATTATACACAGGGTGTATATAGGTGTACACACACATGCATAGGCCGCTGCAGGTGCAGCCTGGTCAAGTGTACGCGCTTAAATTTCGCGCCGCCGAGCGCTCGCGTGCGGTTATGAGCCGCGAAAATAAAGGGTAATAAAAAGGGATATAAATATGCGCTCGCGCGAGCGAGCCCAGAGAGGAAAAAGAAGCAGGAGACTTTCTAACGGCCGCGCCGACCTTGTTGCGCTACAGCAGCAGCAGCAGCAGCACGGTTCAGACTCGTACGTCGTGTGTGTATATATATATAGGCTAAAGTAATATGCATATCGATCGGGTAATGGGAAAAATCCTATCCTTACCATTTGAATATATCTATTATTTATAAATTGCCATGAGAACGGATTTATGGTACACTACCCGCCGCCAAGTGCGCTTTATTATGTATACGTGCCACAGTTTTTCTGCATCGATTCACGCGCGCAGCCGCAAATTCTTTTGATAAATGCAACTTTTAATGCTGGCCGATTAAAACGTTCTCAGCTATAAGGTCTCTCCTACTCGCTCCCGCGAATTTTCTAACGGCAAAAGAATGAATTATATCTTTGAATTAGCATTTGACACGGTATATAAATATATTATTTATAATCAATAAATTTGGCGGGGTATAATGGTCTCTCTTTGTGCTTTTCGCGAATGAAATTTTTTTCCTTTTTATTTTAATCTTTCGTACATAAATTAGGTACCAGATTCCGCGATTAAGTCAAGTGATATTTAATATTTTTTAATTTTTTTTCCTCATCCTCTCGAAACCTTTCACGAGGAACGTAATTTATGCGTCGTAAAATAATTATAAAGCCATGATTGCAACAGAAGTTATTAAGAAAATTTTCCGATAAAAAAAGAACTTAAAATTATCTCGAACCTCCTTAACTCTCCATTCCATTACCCGTTTCGCGCGCGATTCAATTGCTGATCGTTCACTTCTCGCGCCGCAATAAACCATCCGCCTCGTCCCCGCTAAAGAACGGCGCAAACTAAAGCAATAAAAGAAAAGCGCCTTTATACTACAGCAAAACTACAGCAGCAGCAGCTGCGGCGGCGGCGGCGGCGGCGTTTAAAAAGCAATCGCGCACAAATCGAATTTCAATAGTCCCTTTTCCGCGCGCCCGTGCGTCACGCACGCGGCGCTCCCCCAAAGAGACAGCGGAGGAGCTAGCAAAAGCCTTGGCGTGCTCTCGAAGCCGTGAACCGCACGCCTCCCCGTTGCCTTAACGCGCCGATTAATAATAACGCGCTCGTAAAACGGGAGGAATTGCCCTTTATTCGACACCGCGGCAGCGGCGGCGGCCCCGCCTTATACCCGCGGACCGTTATCGCGCTCGAGCCCGCGTCTAGCGCAGCAGCTATATATATAGCACTGCCGCTACTTCGAGCGCGCGGACAAAGAAATACGCGAGGGAGCCGCGCGGGAGACGGGAAAGCGGAATCGCGTGTGATTGATGGGAGAGGAGAGCGAGAGCCAGCTAGCTAGCGCCCCGAGACGCTTAAAGGGCAAATTTTGCCCAATCACGGCCGGCCTATTCGCCGAGCGAGATAAATTACTTTCCGGGTGGTGCTGCCCGCGCCACGAGTCTAGGTAGACGTGCTCTCTCTCTCTCGAGAGAGAGAGAGAGGGAGTGAGAGGGGCACTGATAACTGTGAATGTCGTGGGATGGGCTATTGGCTTTCCTGCAATTTGGAGATTTATTCGCTCGTTCGGCCGGGGAATTGGTTCGGAAACAGTTATTATGGGCTCTCGAAGGATAGTTTTGCTAACTGGTGGAAAAACTTGACGACTTTTGAATAAATCGTATATTGCTTTTAAAAGGCTGATTAAATGCGGCACATCGGTGGAAAAATTGAATAAACGGTAATATAAGGCCCCGCTCAAGACACTTGTTATTGAAACTATTACTCTGAAAGGCTAAAGCGCGCGCGCGTCACGTTAATTATGAATGATTTGAGTAATATTGGTACACAGCCAAGGATACTGCAGCTATCGTAATCTTAGATTTCAATTATCTGAAATTATACGCGCGATTTTTGCGCGCGGCTTTCGAGAAAATTTATTAAAATTAATTTCTTAATGTATCCCTCGAGCGAGCGAGCGCCATGCTATTATTGAATATTGCCATCTAAATCTCGGTTATCCGTTACGTACACATTCAGCGTTTCCTATACACAAACATATTATACGGACACTCGCCGCGTGCGCGGCCCATACACGTTAATAAAATACAAATACAATTTACCCTTAAGTAGCGGCATAACCGTGCGGTCGAAAATTTATTTTCTTACCTCACAGCGTGACCACAATTACGATAGCGCTTAGCCTACCGAAATTAATAAACTTGTTAGTTCAAAGTCGCGCGTAAAAAGTACGAGATACGGCGAATAATCCAGTATAAGGGGAAAACTTTTTTAACGCGCGACAAACACACAGCCGGCGTATAATAATCAGGGATGGGATATTTTCTATACTGCTGAATATTCATGTAGACGCCTAAATTAATAACAATAAAACGCGTCCCAGCGGCTAATGGAAATCCAATTTCGTCCTCGGACTGATAACGCGACGCGAGAAAAGTCGCCGGACAAGTTCGCTCTGCATTAGCATATATGGGTTCTTGCGCGAGCGCGTTCGCGTGACTTAGAGCGTTTGCGACAGGTGGCACCCGGAACGCAGGGGGGACCTTTTATCGATGACGTACGACCTTTGCAAAAATTCTATAAGTGAAAATTCCGCCCGCGGCCGCCGCGCGCGTGTAGCGAGCGACGCGACGCGCTAATAAAGCCGCCGGCGTCGCGCACTTTACGAGCGGAGGATCCGATCGTAAATTTCGGCTTTTTTTATCTTCGTTTTGCTGTCGCGGCCGTATATAGTAGTCCGGCGAATGATAATCGGCTTTTTCCTTCAATTAGTATCGCTAATAAAGTACGTCGCTCGCGAGTAAGCCCCGGGAAATAAAGCACCGTGACACGTGGTTTAGTTGTTGGGTAAAATTTTCTTTCATTTTAACGTGGACTAATTATAGAAGGTTGACTCGTGTTTTTTTTAAAATTACATGGACAAGTAATGTAAAGATGAAATGATTGCCTGGTTTTGGAAAGGCGTCGACCAAAAAATTTACATTTGATTTACAAACCAGTCGTTTCCATTAGAGAATTATAATAATCTGTAATATCAATCTGTAGTATACACTATTATACTTCTCAATTAGCGCTGAATGTTATTATACATTTTATTAAGTTATCAAATTTCAGTGCATTCATCATTTTAACGAGTGACACGATAATTTAGGTGACAACTGTCTGAAATCCGCCTGATAAATACCGTATTAGAGAGATATATTAATGCCTCAAAAGCCTTACTGACGTTTAGAGAATTTTTCTTCATAACTTTGACAAGTATCTGTATCTAATTGAAAAGCTAAACTTTTTAATTAAATCCATTAATCATTCCATTAAGAAGATTCCCGCGTATATACGCTTCTGCGATTACGCAATCTAATCTTGACACGTTAATCTGAAATGTCACTTACGCTATCTGCATATTAATTGAAAATTTATTTCCCTCGGAAAATTGAATTTTTTCGAAAAACAATAGCTATAAATCTGAAATCTCTCGAATCTTTTGACTTATCTTCAAAACTGATTACATAAATGCGTATAACCCATCAATTAATTAAATAATAAATCGATACGGTGTTCTACGGCTAGCATAAAGTAATCCAGACATGATCGCGCGGCCCGTGTAAACTGCAACTTTCATCAATTCATCAACTGCTGAAAAATCAACAGCGCTGCCGAGATCACGGCAATATAATGTTTAGCCGCGGCAACTACCGCAATAATCGAAAAGCAAGGTATCTCGTTGGCAATTGCACTGTTGAAATGGCCTCGCGTTTACACAGAAGTGGACCGGCGTCGTAAATACCTACGCACACGGGGCTTACCAGTCAGTCCCTTCACTCTCCTTCCTATGCCCATATACATGCTTGCGAGAATAACCCTCCCTGTATATACCTATACGGGCGAAAGAGAGAGGGAGAGAGGGAGCGTTGACGGGGACCGTTGCATCGACACGTGTATAGCGTCTCGAATATCCTCTCTCGGATTTTAATCGACAAATAATCGGCTATCAACGCGCGCGGGAGAGTTTTGCCGTATGCGCGCGCTCTCAGTCTCGCTCCGCGCCGCGATTTCGCAACGTTCCCGCCTATAGCGCAAGAGCGGAATGCGAATAGTTTCTCAGATAGGAAGATCGATAGGAATCTACATTCGTTCGCCTATATACTGCGTTGATTTGCAGTTAATCTCCGCGCCTCAATGGGCCCCTCTCGCACACACACACACATATACGAAACTATTTAGTAATTTAAATTAACGTGAGTGATTGCCCGCGAGATTAGTATCCGAGCGCGAGTTTTTCGCATCAGCGGAGATTTTAGACGAGCGAGAAGCCGGCACCGCGCGGGAATGCAGCTTTTTCAGGGAGAATCGGCCCGCGGGATGCGAGAATGGGATGGGCGAATTTAATCAAGCAGAGTTATTATTTTATCGGCGGATTCGGAATGATTTAGGGGCCCGCGTGATTGATCGAACGCGCGCGGCAAAGTGCAGCCCGTTGCTTAGATTAGCCCGAAACTTATAAATTTAGCCAATTAAGCATAGCCGCGCGCCGAGATAGCATCTGTTTTATTGCCTTCCCCCCCGCAACTCTTCCTTCGATATTATAAATTGTAATGCGCCGCAGAGAGCTCGAGTTATGCTTGGATTGTTTCTTGTGGGAATCCGCGATTTTTCGAAGACGATGGCGGCCCGCATTGACCAATATTCGTGTGATTGTATCAATTAAAAGTCGAGTTCAGAGTATACGGATTATTGTGATAATTTCTAATCAAGCCGAGATCTTACCCAATTAGTTCTGAAGCAAATAAAATTCACTTTGTAGTAGTGTTATTGCTCATTAAAGTATGTTTATTAATACGATAACTTTTCATTATGCATTAATGAAATACCGATACTTTGTATTATTATTACACGCACGGCAAACTTCATTCCGTGTCTTATTATCCAATAACGTCGCTCGGCGGTCCCGCAAATTTATTTACCCCGTCGGATATGCACTATACTCGCCGAAGAAATGGCAATTCAATTTTATCCGTCGTAATTAGCGTGCAATACAAACGAACGAGCGCGGAACGCGTATACGTCTCTCTGTCTCTCTTTCTCTCGTGTTGCGGCGAGGTGCGTTATGAAACCTTATCTAATGATCGATGTAAAAGTAGCAGGGACGGCTCTTCCGCGACGGGAAAAAGAGCGCGCGCGGAACGACAGTCGTACGCGTATACGATGCTTTATGACTCGTCTTCCTGTTCCGTCTTTCCCTTTGTTTTTTTTCCCGCGCGCAGCTTTATCTCGCTCCCGTGAGAGAGATCGCGAGGAGAATGAGAGACAGAGGAGAGACACGTGAACGCGTCAACACGCGTCTACGTATATATACGTCATCCCGCATGGCGCGCGCAATTCCTGCTACAATTTTCGTGTTCCCTCGAGGACGATCCGTGTGTACCGTCTAATTGCGTCGTGTAAAAAACTGTTTAGATTACTTTAGTGCGGCGGCGCTCGTGTGCGGGTGAACTGTAATCATCTTCATGAAATTACCCGCTTTGATGTGTGTAGGTTGTTAAAAAAAAAATTGTTTCCTAGGAACTAATAAAAACTGATTGTTAGATACAATTTTAATTAGTTTTGAAAGGAATTTGCGGTTCACTTCTTTTGTTTTATAGATACCTCCCGCGTATATTAAACCTAAAATAATATTTGCACAAATAGATGAAAAAGAAAAAATAACTATAATTTCGAGGGGCTAAATAAAGTAATTTAAAAATCTTCTGCAAATAAAAACCACGACTCACGAGCATTATTAAAAGGGAAGAAGACCGCGAGTCATAATAAAAAAGAAGAGCTTATATCTGATGTACATTAAAACACATAACATTTGGATCGAGCCGAAATTAAGTGGAACGAAATAAAAAAGGCAGGAGTATATTAAGGCTTGGGCGGCGGAAAAAGGAAGGCCAAGAGGAATCCGTAATGATATTAACTTTCGAATTACTTCACCTGTGAAGAGGGGGCGAAACAATAAGAGCAGGCGAAACCGATAGCCGTATCTCACTCTTACTCTTGCACGCACGCGCCGACCGGCTGCTGGCTCATCGAAAGTTTCGCGCCGGCACGCGAGATAAGATCGTACTTACGTCTCGCTCCGTCTCTCGCTCCCTCCTCATTAGAATTGATTAGGCCCAGTTTCGCGGCCAGGGGCTCTCTTATTCTCTCCCCACCGCCTCTCCGCCCGGCCCGAAGAATTGATTTTCGTTTTGTGCCTGCCTGCCCCGCTAGTGTACCGCGTTCTTATATATTTATTGCCCCGGCGCGCGCGCGGCTTTGTCTTTCACTCGCGCGGCGCGTATAATATAAATAACGTTCTTTTTTTTTCTTTCTCTCATTACGGCCGGCCGGAATTGATTTCTCGGCGATCCGCCGACGAGTTACGCGATGGTAGAAGCCGATCGAAATTTAAATTCGGCCGGCTGTGCTAGAAAGTAGTAGTAGTAGTATAGTAGTCCATATTGTATTTTTTTTTATTCTACGTGTGGGCGCTACGGGAGTATCGCTATCTAATCGCTTATAAGTTGCGCGTGTTCTCGATTCGCGTGCTCGCGATTTTTTCGCCGAGTGATAGGTGTGTGTATCTGTGTAGCATATATACGGGCTCGCGCGGCGTAAGGTGAATGGGTGAGAAAGCAAAAGTGGTCAGCTTAGAAAGTGGTCCACTGCCGCGGCGCGCGACGTAGAAGGAAATGTCGGTGTGTGCGGTGTGTATCGCGTTCGCTTTGCAAAAAAATAAATGTACTTCTTCATTATTTTTAATGGACCACCGGGGATTGGCAAAAACCTATATATAGCCGACGCTGTGAACGAGGTATTATATTCGTGAATTTCTCAGGGGCTTTCGAGAGGTCATACCCGTGAATTTTCTCAGGATAGATGTATTCGCGAAGGTGTTTCTTCATCTCGTACATGTATTTTGACATACGATGTACAAAAACCTCAATTGGAACACGGCAATTTCTGTTACTCTTCGCATACAAATTGCTATGCTTCTCTTATATAAAATATCTTGGCTCTCACGACTATTTTATTGTACTCGAGAAATATATATACTTGTCAAAATTATCATTTCGGTAAGGTCGTTGGTTTTCCTAGCTTTTTACGTCATTTTTGTATAATAATGAGAGTGTAACCGTGACAATCACTATGTATATTTCATGAAAAAATAATTGGATGATTTTAATTTCAACATAATTTCCGAATACTAACTTGAGTATTTTTTAATATACAAAATATCAACAAAGTTACAAAGTATACGTTTTATAACATCTAGTCTGATTGGCACGAGTCACTATTGAGTCACTAATTCATCGAAATTATTGTAATTTGAATAGTCTTCCTAGAAGCCTAAAAAGAACTTCACACTTTGAAATTCTATAATCGCACAATTATCCGACAACGCTCTTATTACAGACTTCAGAATAAAAATTTAATTTGAGCAATGAATTTTAAAATCCCTATATTAGCCCTAATCGACACTCGCAGAGCGCAATAAAAAGAAAAAAACGAAATAGAGCGAAAGCCACACCTCGGTTTACGCTGCAGGCGCCTATCGCCTAGCGTATACTTAAAATATCCCCCGGAGATTCGAAATTCGGCGCCTGCTTGCGCGCGCCTCTCTCGCCGTGGAATTCGCAAAAAAGCGGACTCGCGAGAAGATTACAGTTAAAGCAGCAGGTTCGCGCCCGCCGCTGCACTTTGCTTTATGGTAGGCGGACCATTCACACCTCCGCTCTCTCTTGCTCGGAGGCATCGCACACATACACATATACACGTGCACTTGCACACACATGCGTGTAAGAGAAGTTCTCTAAGCTCTCCGCGGAGACTAGAAACTGGATCGGCGCTCGCGCGCATTCTCGGCCGGCCGTAAAACCGTTGAGATAATATTGCGCGCGCGCACACACACGGCCACGCGGAGATGGGTGTATATGGTGTTTATCGGTATCTGAGCGGAGGATCGCCGCCAGAAAACTGCGGAAACCATCTCGCGCGTCCCGGGCGCGACCGGGGAATGAGACCGAGAGAAATAGAGAGAAACGTTATAAGCGGGAGGATGAAAATTGCGCTTTTAGCCGTTTCCAAGCTGCGCGCGTCAGATTGCGCGCCGCCTCGGGGGCGAATTATTCCGCGACAAGTAAGCGATTAATAGGCATAGGTTGCCGACTTACTCACGCGCCTGTGAATAGAATTGTACAAGTTGTGAGAAATCAATTCGTGTCGAGAGTAGGTATAAGTTGAGCTACGAAAATGAAATAAAAACGCGTGAGTGACGGGTGCTATTTTAAAAATTAAAAGTCTACGTTTATGATTCTTTAAATATCAATATATAAAAATTTTGAGACATTACATTATAAAAATCAAAACAGAATTTCGCGGATTAATAAAAAGTATAACGCGCACGCCTACAAAATGGGAGAGGACATTTTTATTATTGGTATCGGCAGAAGAAAAAAATTAATATGCATATTCAGAATTTATAAAAATTCCCGAGCAACGCTCAACGCATAAATAGGTTCTCGTTTAGCGTCAAAATAGCTGTACCCTAAAATACGCCCCGCCAGCTGTCGTATATAGCGGAATCTATCGACTCCCATTAAACGATTCGCATACGAATGTGCCCAAATTCAGTGACTCTCTTGAAATCGGAGAAGTGTTCGGACATTGATTCCAGCACGGCCAGACCAGCAGAAATCCCAAACGTAAATATTGTACGTAAGTTTCGTATCGAAAAGCCATAAATTTTCGCCGCTATTGCTGACGTATTTACTTTTACATTATGCGCAACTGTCTGAGAATAGTTTCTCTTCACTCACATTTATATAGCTTGTTGATCATTAAATCTAACGCTTATCGCTAATTATTCCAGTGTATCCGAGTTTGCGGTATATTTTTGGTATTAATTGTACTTCAATAAAGATACGATATCGTCGCATTAGCAGTAATCAAAAGAATTACTAACAAATATACTTACATTATTTACAGTAATTCGTAAAATTGAATTATAATTGTATAGAGAACGCATATAAAAACCATTGATTATAGCGAATCAGCAACGATTTTCATAGTTTGTACAAGAAAAATAAACGACTTTTGGAAACTTATATCAATTTCGAATCTTCACGCGTTGCCCTATAATACAACGTATGCTACATAAACCGGATCCTAGATCGGTAACTTATTTTCACCCTGCACAACCTCCATCTCAAACGAAAAAAAATTGCACGAAAATATCGTTGACTCTATTTCAGAAAGCGTATCTCAACTCTCTTCTCTCTCTCACTAAAAACTCTATCGCTCCATACTCAAGAAATCAGCCGGAGGGTTATAAAGAAGCGCGCGAGCGAGGATCTTCGTTAACTCTCTCTC
>JAPYZP010015015.1:2399-14388 GCA_030522985.1 Torymus sinensis
TTATTTAGCTAAGAAATGTAGCTAATTTATAGTTTCTTAGGCAGAAGTTCTGGTTAACTTTCTACCAGGGTTATATTATAGATATATTCTTCGTAAATCAAATTAAACAGATACCTATAACTTGATAATCGTCAAGAAAAACAAGATCACCCATTTCAACTTATGATGAGAAGTATCTTGTAGCATATAGTACACCTACACTTGACATCCGTATAATTCCGAACTAATATTTTTTGTACATTATCCTGAAACTCCTGCCACTCTTCACACGTCACAAAAACACGTTAATAGCTAAACGCAAACAAACCATATATACCCACCAACGATGCGCCCACCCGTCCAACCTACTCGGCCGAAAAAGCAAACACCATCGATACTATTTACATAAATAATAACGTCCACGCGGCCTAATCCTCCCCTGCCCACGCGCCTCATCGAACCTACGATTAATCGGATAACCATATATAACGAAATAACGCACGCGCCGGCTAATCGCAGATGGAAACGAAATGACGCGTGTGCGTCGCGGAAAATGGGTTTAACCACGAGAGAGAGTGCAGAAGTAAGAGAGAGAGAGAGAGAGAGAGGGGGGGATAGAGCTAAGGAAAAGGCTACCGCGGGGAAATATTGGGGTCGGAGCCATTCATTAGATTACGGAAATTCGGCGGCGGTCGAAGAGCCAGCCAGGGGAAAAGGCCGATCCCGCGCGTGTGCATTACCCGTGACGAGTGTGTAACCGCGGGAAAAGGGTTGAAGGGACCAAAGTAGGATTATTGTTTTCGCTGCTGCGAGCTAAGAGAGTGAGCGTAAGGGAGCGAGGGAGAGTGCAATTTGCCTGGCTAAAGCGCGGGAGCACCGAGGTGGTTTTGGCTCGTTCGATTCGCATCGAGTGCGGTTGTATTTCATTTAAATGATGGTTGTATAAGTTCAAAGAAATAATAATACTTCTTTGTCGCTTTTGAAGCTAAGCATTAAAGTTAATTTGCCAGAGAGACTTCGAAGAATTGTACAAAGTTTAAAAAGTTTAAATAGGACAACAGAATTATATGTTATAATGATTGTAATTATTAATTTTATTCGTAAATTTTACATTACTAAAGCGGTTGTTTATTTTGTTTGTTGCAGAGTCGTCCTTCAAGGGGCGGGATTGTCCCCGCCAAAACATGTATAAGGTGAGCCAAATTAGTCTTGCCCTTTTGTACGAAAATCATTGCGCACATACAATTATTTTAGATTTACAAAATGTTGTCTTTGTAAATATCACCTGCATATATGCTAAAATATACAAAAAATAGCTGTAGCCTAAGGTTGATTTTAGAGAAAAGAAAACATTTTTTACTCATAAACATAATTGGTGTAAACACATTCCATCAGCTACAAACGTTCAAAGTACATGCCGAACACACTTGCATCCTCTGTCATCTTATACAGACAATATATAACATCCCTCAATCCAAACTCGCTTTCTCTCAAAAAGTCACAAACCCATATTATACATCATCACCGCTAGTAGCGAACCTCGCCATTCAAGACACGCAATCCTCCGTTCAGCCCGATGCACTATGTACAATCCTCTCCCCGGAAAAATCAAGTGGCACAGCGAGAGAGCCTCGACTCGCAGCCTCCTCGCTATAGTAGTATCGTCGCTCTCTTCCTCCCCCTCCCTCCCTCTCTCTCGGTAACATTGTAACCATGGCGGATGGAAGACGGCGGCAACGGCACAGGTTATACGCTTGTTCTCGGGCAGATGTATAGGTATACGCTCGTTCGCTCGCTCGCGCCAGTCTCATTTGTAGGCCCTTTGCGCCGTCTGCTTCCCCTCATTATGCATTGCACATGAGAAAACTTGCTTGGGAGAGAGGCGCGCGCGCGCGCGACGCGGGAGTTTCTCGCGAGAGAGAGAGAGAGAGAGAGAGAGAGAGCACAGCTTGCCTTCTTTATAAACTTTTAATGACGGCAAAGCCTAATCGAGAGAACGGGGAGAGAGCGAATGAGCAAGGAGGAGGTGGAGGAGGAGCGCACGCCCGAGAGTCGAGAGTAAATGAGCAAGCGAGGAGGCGAGGAGGGCCGGCGGGCGCAGCGCGTACATAAAAGTACCCTCGACGAATCGCCTATCGAATCTCAATACTCTCGAGCGAGCGCGTCAGCTAGCTAGCTAGCGTCGAGATCGAGCAAGGTGTGGGTGAGTGAGACTGAGAGAGTGGCTGGATGGGCGAGTTAATGTGTCGGAGAGGGGAGGAGAACGCAAATATGTATCTTTCAGCAAGGTTCTTCGTTATAAAAATACTTCAAAATTCTGGGTGCCGTGTTAGATTTCTATATTACGAGGTTGTAAATATAGATATAGCTACTGTGGTATTAATTAAGGAAGACGGAGTTGATTTACAGTTATCTAAAAGATATCATAGTTTAATGAAATATTCAGTTATGTATATTGAAAATTACCGTTTTACGTTTGTTGTCTCTCTTAGTAAAGATATAAGTTTTTTTCGTGCGTATAACTATATCATATCTGACTTGCAAAGTTAAACGAATAGATTGTTCTTACTCTAATAACTTCAACAAAGCGTGATCAAAATAACAACATCATGGTTTATTTAAATCTGATTTTTCTACGATTAACAATTACAAATATCCTAATTACCTTTACAAAAGAATCCCAAGTGCCAGATTCATCTCGTAACCATATTCAGGAAGTTGAAAATCTTATTTTTGCATTTTAAGCGGCGGGCTCTTTTTTCTCCTTCTTGTTAGGGCGCTTTATTTTTCTGGAGATCTGCGTACATGAATATGTAAGTAGGCAACCAGGTGAACGGCGTCGGGCAATTGGCGTATTGTCGGGGTAACGCGGCACCGCCGCCGCCACCACCGCCAACGTCGCCGCCTGCTGAATTGGGACAATGCACTTGAATTAGGCAAATGCCTATTATTTTGCATAAACCACCATTAAAAATTTAAATTCATTGGCCAACTAATTTTTGCAAATCCAATTGTGATCTGCCTTTGCCGTCTAAATCTCGATTCCTTTCGAATTCCGTTTATTGAATGTACGCTTCTTTTGAATTTAGAAATATCATTTTCTATAAAAGAGTGAGATAGGATCTAATATCCAAGAGAATTTGAATAGTCAGTAATCATCCATTACTATAAACGTTTTCCCGTTATTGATCAAGAAAGAATTGATTGAAAATATTAAATTTTCGTATTAGATATTTATTATGATATACTGATTATAAACAACTATATTTATATTTGCATATATACTTTATTCTTTCTATATAAGATAAAGAAGGAATATTTTTTAGAAATAATTACTTAATTATATAAATATTATCGTTCAATCTATATTTTAGAAGATAAACTAGCTAACGCCGCTAACACCATATTAACCTACATAAAACCTTTTTTCAGCTTTTCTACAGCGTAACATGGATTACATGTTTTTAAACGTAAGTATTACTCATTTTACCAAACATTCCTAATATAATACAATAATGGTTTAGTCAGAAACATCATGCAACATATACAAGTTTTCTCATATCAAACTGCTGCGTCTTACAAAGAAAGCCAATCCAAAACGCATACACACCACCCTCGTCATGCCCGTGACGAAGCTCGCACAAGCGACTACGTCACAAGCACTTCGCGCTCGAATCCTTAGAAAAAAGTCGCGCGCGTAACAGCGCTCGTACAGAGCTTTCGATTCGCAACAAATCATTCAGCGTTTACGCTCGACTGGCCGCCCGGTTGAATTAAACTTTCCGAGAACTTGCCGCCGCTCTCTCGCGCGCTAGAAGGCATTGCGTATAACGCCCATTCCGCGACTGCCTTCTCTCTCTCTCTCTTCGCGCATACATCTCCCAGGCGTCGGATAAGTATAGCGCCTCTTCCGCGCGAGACGTATGTATGTGTGTGCGCGCGCGTAATGCACTTACACGCAGGTGTACAAACGGGGGCGGGGGAGGGCCAACTTCGCGGAAGGCGCGCGCTCGTGCGAAAGCAGTTAACTATTTGACGCAGGCGAGCTTCGCGAGCTGTACATGCCGGGCGCCGAGGCTGCTGTACGTAGACCTTATACTACGGAAGATTAACGCCGCGCGAAGTATCCGCTGCAGTCGCGCGGCAAGCCGGGGCGCGCACGCAGCTACTTTGCTCCCGTGTTGCGTAAGAAAAGGAGAATGTCGGGGATGGAAGGATAGCGGCTGTGAGCGAGGTGAATGACAAGGTTTCGATGCTTTCGGTGTTGTAAAAAAGTAGAATTGAAATGAATTTATAGATGTGGGCTAAATCGTTTATGAGTTGAAAGCGAGCTATTTTTTATAACTTTATGGTGAGTTTTTGAAAAATTCTTAAATAAACTGATTATGATTACAATAAAATGAATAGAAGAATAGATATTTTTGTTCCTTAATAATGTTTCAAATCATAAAACCAATTCTACAAGCATTTTTGTACCCATTCCAAATAATCATTATTGAAAAAGTTACTTACTATCTCACACGGATATCTTAACAGCTCAATATAACTTCTCATAATTCCTACACGACTCCTGTCCACTTCCCCAACAAAAGAATCGTCCCACCGTACCGCAGAAAAAAGCCCCGACACACGAATCGAATAACCATTTCCTAAATTACCAAATTACAAATCTAATCCTACTTTATTATCCAGTACTTTACGACCCGCGCGCCAGTCTTCTTCCTCCTTTGTGCCGGGCCGAGGGAAAAAGAGTCGCTCCCGGCCGAGAATCAGAGGGCAATATAGATGTCCATGAGGCGTTCGAGGCGCGCGGCCACTAAAGCAGAGTTACGCTAATGCTTACTTATTTGTTTCGCTCTCGGCGCTGCTTTTTTGCTCTCTCTTTCTCTCTCTCTCCCCCGCTTGCTGATCGTTGGTTACGACTTCTTTGGGAATGGACCGGACCGTGGCCGGCGGCAGTGGCGAGTGCAGCATTATACGCCGGCATATCCCCCCCCTGCGGTGCGGCTGCGCGCGCGAGTTGCTTCTCGTGTAACATCTGCGATCGCTTATTTCACGGTTACAGGACGCGATGCGCTTGCTCAACGGAGGGGAGGGGGTGGCAGATTGATTTTTAGTATTATGGGCGGAGATTATTGGAATATTTATCGGTGGGAGTGAGCTTTTTTTGGTGTTTTGGAATGACGCTTGTTTTTTTCGTCTGTTCGTGTACTTTATTGACATTCGTATGTTATTACTCGTGATAAATAAATACTCTTTTGGGATACAATGATAGTTTAATTGAAGTTGTAGAAAGTTAAACAGAAATTTCAATGAAATGATATTGTGCAGTTATCGCCTCAATGTTGCGTAACAAAAATTAGGCTATATAAAGAGCTAGACTGAACAATACACAAACTTTGGTCATCAATACATAAGCCGTAGGTTCTTTATCAATATTATCTAACTTTAATGTTATTTAAAAATAGCAATGTCTGCAACTGATTCGAGCAAATAGGATGGATACATCTTTGTACGAAATAAAGATCGTCGTCAATACGATTTGAAGAAAAAAAATTTACATTTATTATATATATTACGAAATAATAAACGTCACTCAATTAGGGAAAAAGAATACCCTCGGTATAAATATCTCATTAAGGACGCCAGCGTAACGAAACAAGAAGCCAAAGAACTTAAACGGTTTACAAAGCGCATCACTCAAAAAACCTTTCGCAGTATATATAGCGGGTAGCAGCGACGCAAACAAATTTGTCGAGAGGCTTTTTGCGCTTGGCGCCGCATGAAAGACACGCGCACACTTACCCATATACACCCACACATTATAAACCTCGAGCGTAGCGCCACGGGGGAGGCTACGCTCGCGTAAAGACCCTTAATAAAAATCCCAATCTAAACAAGCTTAATTTACGTCCGCCACATAATTACTTACCCTGGAGCTCTCTCTTTCTCACCCTCAGCCTTTTTTCTCCTTCACTGCAACGTTCCCCGTGACGCGGAGCGCCAGCTAGCGCGCGAGGTCGAGAGGGCAAACGAGGACGGAGAGAAAAAGAGGAGAGAGAGAGAGTACGCTTGGAGGGCTCTCTGAAAAATCTAAGAGGCGTAAAGCATTAAAAGGGTTATATAACATTCATTACGGAGCGGGTCAGCCTTTGTGAAATTTCCCTTGGAAGCTACGCCGCCGCCGCCGCCGCCTCCTGGACTTTTCCGCCTCCTTATTCTCTCGGCCCCTCGTCGTCGCCGCACTCTCTTGCTCTCTTTTTCGGAGGGTGAGCGCTGTCTCACCTTCACAATGATCCAGTTCCCGAGCGCGCGAAAGCGTCTCCCCTGGGAGATTGTCACGTGAACGTTTCTCGGCGAACAAGAGCCCGGGTGAATAGGCAAGAAAGGGTTGCAGAGAATGAAAAGGAGGGGGAGGGCGCGGAGGCTGGTGTCGTCGTTGCCTCTCTCGGTGTTACTGGAATTTTTGATAAAATTTCATTTCTGACAGTCATTAAAGATGAATCGCCCCGGGAGTGACGAAAATTGTACGGTCTGAGCTCAATTTGTCGAGTGTTTTTAATGTTTGATTCGATGGGGGAAAGTAACACTTTACAATTTTCTTAATTATCAACTATATATAATAATTTATGGAACTATGTTTACTATATACTATAAATTATAGATTTGAATACTTTATTAAAGAATTGGCAGATATACAAGTGCAACAATACAATGAAAACCTAAAAAATGAATCATATATCTCATAATTGTATTTGAATGAATAAAAAGTTTATATAGACAAGTCCTTGACACTATTTCTCCCATTCTTCTACGTTCCGAACGATGTACAAGTATAAGCTCTAAAAGTAGAACCGAGAAAAATATCATCAATATTATTACCTCTCAGACCGGCACCTATTTAATTCCCATTAAGACTAATAGCCCCGTCGGCGGCAGGCGCATTTAATCCGCGCTTGCGCGCGAACTACACCATTTACCAGGCGCGGAAGAAACACACGAGGAAAAATAGATATACACCCTTATACACCAGCTCGCCCTCGGAGATAACCCCAGAGAACACATATACGCACGCACACTCGGAGAAGACGAGAAAATGAGAGAGCCTCGGAGCGGCTAGTGGAAGGAGGAGTAAGAGGAGGAGGAGGAATAGCCACCGATGAAAACGCCCAGCGGGCGTAGGGAGGGACGACGACTCTGATGAAGATGTCGCGCTCGCCGGGGACCGGCCGAGATTACTAGGACTAGCGCGGACGCACACGGCTCGGCCCCGCGCGCTCGCACATGATAATTGCTTTATTTGACATCGAGAAATAATGTACTACCCGCCGGAAGACAGAGGAGAACACGAAAGAGCGACCAGTAGAGAGAGAGGAGAGAGAGAGTCAAATTACGTACGGTTGCTCCTTGTAATTCACGCGCGCTTGACCCTAGTAATGGCCGGGGAAAAAGCAACGGCCGCATCGATCAGGCGAATGCCCACCGTCGCTGCCTTATAATAGATTCCTATTTGGAATAAGAGTAGCGATAATAGTTATACTTGCGTATTATATGCGTGCGTTGAGAGAGCTAAAGCGCGCGCGCGCGGTTGAAGTTCCTTTTTTTTTCTCTATTTGCGGTCACGCGCGAGCGGGAGAGGAAGGGTCAAGGTATACGGTCGTGCTGGAAATGGTAAAAAAAAAGAGCTTCGGAAAAGTACTGTTACTGTACGTGGAAACTTAGTTCTTTTTTTTTCTCAATGTTGCGGCAGTCGCATCTGTAGTTTGCGGGTATACGAGTGCGTGGAAAGTTCTTGGAAAAAATAATTGGAAAATCTATAATCATTATAGATGAAAATATGTATAAATAAAGTACATTTTGTTGGGGAAAAATATATCGATTTAGGTAGATTCACGTAACTAAATCTAGAACGTATATTATTTCCCTAAACAAAACAATTCTCTTTCTATATCAAGCCCGTGCACTAAATTCACGAGTATCTCGATTAACCAACAGAATTTATTATCAATAATCCGAAATTCACCTGTACCCCATATTCCACAATAGCCGCTCGCACGCGGGCCGACCCTCGAACCACTTAAAATCCCGTATCCGTATCTCTATTCAATAACACCCACCCCACCCTCCCTAAAACAACACACACACATACACGCCCCTGCACGCGAGCCCCATAAACATGGGAGTCACATTCGCCATCACTTTTACGGATATATAAAAACATCCGGGGGCTGCCTCTCTTTCTCTGTTTGCCCACTGGCAACACTGACCGCTGTAAAAAAAAAAGATTTGGCCCGCGCGTCGTGCTCGGAATTCATAAGCGTCACGCGCGTTCATCGGTCACTATCTACGTTTATTCGTATGCCGGCGCGGCCGACTCGTAAATTTGCGTTTTTCTTTCTGGGGGGAAGGGGGGAGGTCGCCGCAAGGGTGCATTTCATCTTCGGCCCGAGGCGTCAGCCCGGAGACCGATCGACGCCAGCGGACGACTCGGATCATCCGTCTTTTATCAGGAGCGCGTGGGTGGGCAAAAGAGAGAGAGAGAGAGAGAGGGATAGGTAGCAACTTTTGCCATAATCGAAACAGACATTCGTGCTTTCCATGTGTGTATGAGAGGGAGAGAGGGAGAGAGAGAGAGAGAGAGGTTCTCCCTCTGGACTTCAATGGGAATGTGTTTCATCATTCGAGGCGCGAGCCTTTGGACGCGAGTCGGCGGGTGTACACGTTTTGCTGTAAGGCTTTTGAAAGAAAAAGGGAGGAAGAGAGGAGAATTTTATTATCGATACTTTTTCGGTTGTTCCTTGCCAGGTGGTTGAGTTGAAAATTCCGTTCTCGTATGTACGCTCTGTCGTGTTCTCTGAGATTCTTTGAAAAGTTTTTCGTATCTGTACCTATTTTTTAAATAATTTTGAAATACTATTTAATATATTTAATAAATGTTACCAAATTTCTCAATGTGACTGTCAAAAACATTCTGCATAGTAAATAATAATTAACAAAAAAGAGACATGTGCGATCGAAATATGAATTTATATTTGGAATATTAATAACCAATATTTCTTCATGAGATATCATATTTACTTCGTTAAATCATTTTATTATCTGATCTATTACTAATACATACCCACTTTCTCCCGTTGACTGCATACTTTATGAAGAAGATATTAATAGGTCTGCACCTTGTTACAGAAAGTAGTTATATTATGCACCTATAAGAATAATACACATGTATCAATCGACAAATAATATTTTTATATCAGGTAAAAATATAGATGATCTAAACACTGTCTTCCTTGTTAAGAATACTCTTTTATGTTATTTCAATATTACACGGCATTTTTCAAGAAAAAATTTATGTTTATTTATCCCGTAATTCAATATTTTACGTCAAGATATCTTCCGTTAGTTCAATTATCAATAATGTCTGTTACGCGATTACGAGCTTCACGAAATATAATGTCCTATCTACATAATTGATCGTCGTTCCTCGTAATAGCAGGTTCTCCGCCGCTTATCCAAAAAATTAATTCGTAATTATAGTGGCTGATGCAACACATCACACGAAAAAATATCGTGGATTCCACACCTCTTCCCAATACAAACAGTTGTCTATATTTTTCAAATTTACCATCAACTACCCTCTATCACAGCAGTGCACGTGTATATCAGCCGTCATACACACAACGGGAACGAGCTCGCACTCGCGCTCCCACATATAAGCGATTATTAAGCGTGAGCATACATATATATATACGCTACATACGAACGACCGAAAAAAGGCGTATATTAAGCGGAAAAAAACGGAACGAGCACGCGAGCCACGCGCAAGGCCGACGAAAGAAAGCGAAGGGGGCGTAGGTATTTTTGCGGTTTGCCGAGAATAATTTAAGACCGGCCGTTTTGGGCACAGGTGGGGGGAGTGCGTGCGCGCGCGACCGCGAGCGGGAGAGAGAGAGAGAGAGGAGTGTGTGGTGTGCAGGAAACAAAGAATCGAAGGTATATATAACGAGAGGTGTGCTGAAAAAAAAGGGAATACAGAGTTTGGCTGGTAATGCGTTGGTCGCGCTTGTCGTCGATTGATCGAGTGCAGGTATCGTTTGGATGGGCGAATATGTTGCGAGCCTTGACGGTTCCTGTTGCTTGATGCAGAGGTGGGGTTTTGTATTCGAATAGTATAATAATTATACTTGCAATTATTTTACAATTTTTCGTATGACTTTTATGTACAAATATAAAATAAGGTATTTTTCCTTGGACTTAAATTTGACTCCATAAATATAAAATATTTTATATGTGCTCCGTATTGTATGTTTACTCCGTAAATCTACAACAAAGTATTTTCTTTTTAACTTAAATTTTACTCCATAAATATAGTTTTAAAAAAATGCATATAATAGACAAAGTATGTCACTTGACATAGAATACATTGTATCCGAACAAATGCGTATTTTTGTTTGCACGAAAGTAACAACTAAACATCGTAGAACAAATAATATTACCATATGTGAAAGAAACCGAACACGAGCGCAACAGTATGCTAGACGCAAGAAAAAACCTTAGTACAAATTATTAGGTAAGTTCAACAACAACAACTATTCTCCTTCGCACTAGCCTCACTTTATATACTAGAGAAAAAGTCAGACAGATGCCAACAACCTCGACCTGGGCACCTCATCGAAATCCCTCGTAAATTCTATCAAAATAAAACGCAAATTATTCCGAGGAAAAAAAACGCATAATCCAGCGTCTCTGGATAGAGAGAGAGAGGGGGAAGAAAAAAAAATGAGCCTTCACGCGCAAAAAAGAAAATATGCATGAGCTATATACACGGGAAGGCTAGCAGTGTACCATACATAGCGTTCACGTGCGGCGGGAGAAAGCGTCGACGACGACAGAAGGAAAGCAGCAGGCGGCTCAGGTGTTCCTGCGGGTAATGGACGAGAAAGAGAGAGAGAGACACCCGCGTGCGCACAAACCCGCGAAAGAGGCTCGCACACCCCCTCATCACCGACGACGACGACGACGCGCCGACTGATCGATGTAATATGCGCCCGCCACTTTCTCCCTCTCTCTCTCTCTCTCTCTGTTTAGCGTATGTGCGTTACGCACGGCAGCAGGCGACCTCGAGAAAGCGACGACGATGTTGTGCCTCTCTCGCTTTCTCTCGTGCGCGTGTTTTTTTTTCTGCGCCTGGGGTCAGCGAAAATCGATGAGCACGCGGAATCTATCGTTTGGCGCGTACACGCGCGTTTACGGCAGGGGGTGGACGAGGGGTTCGCGTACCCGCTTTTTTGCGGTTATTCTTATTTTCATCGGTGTAAGAGGTGAGAGGGGATGAGTGGTGCGCCCGTGCGCGGTGAGTAAGAGCGAGGCAGTGGTATAAGAAACGACCGTTTAAATTGTTCGCGGCCATTTCGCGGGGTGAGAGTATATGCGTTTTTTGTTCTGTGCTTCGGGTGCCGTTGTGTTGATGTTGAGGTGGTAAATAAGAGATACCGTTTTATTTTACGTATGAGGGGGCCGCGCGTAGGCGAAAATATAACAATGGAAGATATTATAAAATGAATTTTAAACGTCCTGCGACGAGTATTATTGAAAAAGTGACAAAATTATTAAAGATTCGGATAGTTCATTATTTACGTGTCATTAATTTAATCGGCATTGCAATGATAAATATTCGTCTATATTCTAACTATTAACAATGCGTTTATATAATAAAAGAATTTATGCACGAATAAATGAGAAATAATTATTTTATTTATTCTACGTATACATTACATCCCCCGCAACCCATCAAGCTCCAAAAAATAAACCGTCAATCGCAAAGGCGACACTTCCCCATCCCGACCTCCGGCAATTACGCACTGAGCACACCGTGCCTCCCTCCGCCTCTCCCGCACACGCTTCACGTTTTAATCCACTCTCAGGATTTCTTCCGGCTCTCTGCGGTGGCTCGTGTGAGCACACGCGGTCAAATAGAGAGGGATATCGTTTGCGTAGGTAAACGCCTCGC
>JAPYZP010015053.1:0-13118 GCA_030522985.1 Torymus sinensis
CATACTTTATAATTTCGAAACTTTGCACAATCTGAAGTATCTTTGTCGAAACCGAGAACGTCTATAGTTGACTTCAATTTTATAGTGAATCGTCGAAACCGTGGACCCCGCCCAAACGAAATTGGTTTTAAAAAACACTATTAATTGCTGGCACACCTACAATGTCAATGAAAAGTGACTTTATTGCGGCGTGATCAATTCGTTATATCCCGTTTAAAAAAATACACTCAATTGTAACTCCAAAATCTTTCTCGTGAAAAAGAAGATATTGAAAATTGTATTTATTCTTAAAATGCTGGCCTGCTCCATCAGTCAAATAATAAACTTTCTTGACTGCAAAATTAGTTTTAAGGTAAAATATTACAATTTGTTGATATTCATAAACGGCTATGGTATCACGATTTAAATTTTCGGATATTACAGCACTTTCTCTTATTAGATTATTTTTTTATTCACGTATTATATTTTCTTCAATGTTATTTTTTGTAAAAATAAAAAGAATAAATTAAAAATTTATTAATTTAGATTTCTCATTCCCAGCATTGTTAATTACTTTTATTTGAATTATATTAAGTTTAAACATATTTATATTTAGTTTAAACATTTTTATAATCTAGAGTGGTTCGAGAATTTTAATAGAAAAGTTATAAAAATTCATAAAAAATTGTTAATCTTCAAAGAAAAATTCGACAAGAAGAAATCATTTTACAAATAATTGAGATCAAATATTTCTTAAAATAATTTATAAATATATACAACATATATTTTTCATTAAGACTTCTCTGTATTTTGAAATTTTGAATTTTCATATGTTTAATTTTCTAATTATTTTTCTTTTTTTCTATTTCATTTTTAACTACGACTTTAACAAATAATTCTGTTTGTTTCTTATAATTACGGCCCCTTTAGTAAAAAATATTATTTTCATAATATTATAAAAAGATCTAATCAATACTAATTTATTTACGAAATATTGTCAAAACCCTTCGCTGTGTAGTTTTACCAAGTCAGAATTAAATTATGATACGGAATCAAAGTGCAAAAGAGACTCAATCGGACAGAAAAGGAAGAATCCTTTTCTCGATACAGTGTCGTGACATTCATGCAATCACTGCGGAATTAAAAGCGACCATTTCTTCAACACGAGTGGATTTTCCCTTGCTAACGATTTTACAAGCGGCCGAGTGACTTTCCTAATTCCTCACATTCACTGTACAGCAAACACCGTATAAAATACCGAGATATCGGGACCAGGTTCAGCATATCTCTCTCTCTCTCTCTCTCTCGCTCTCTCTCTCTCTCTCTCTCTCTCTCGCTCTTTCTCTCTCTCTCTCGCTCTCTCTCTCTCTCGCGTGCGCTCTTTCTCCCTCTCTGCGTTCGGAGCACGAACTAAAAAGCTTTCAAAGCTTTTCGCAACATAAGGGTCAAGCGAGCGGTGCCAACGCCGAAAAAGCTCGTGAAATACGCGAAAAATGCAGGGCGGAAATGGGACAGAGTCAGCGGGAAAAACAAAGTGAGACGACAACTGCTACGTATCGAAGGCTGAATATATATCTTTTTTTCACACGTTTCACGTATGTATGTTGACTTGGCTTTTTTATTTTTTCTCGTTAGGTTGAATGCAAATCAAGCTCTGCGCTTGCGAAATACTCGAAAGACGTGATGTCAATGTGTAGACGGAAATTTAATTTGTTTCGTTTAGATTAAACCTATAGCGGCCAACTAAGCGGACGGTCCAGGTCTGAATCTGTCCTCTTTTTTCACCACGAGAATACACTCTGCCCGAGCTGTGCTCTTTCCAAGTTGCGATGCGTTTTCGCTGTATCGTATGAGTGCTGAGTAGAATCGATGTTATTGAAATTTGTATTGGGCCAAATCCACCCTGAATTTACGGGAAATATCGTCATATTTCTCGCAAACGTTAAATTTGTCGAAAGAGGGAAACAAATCTAATTTTGGTCCCTCTTTTCAGGGAAAAAAGTGGCCATATTTGTTGAAATGGGAATAAAATATTTTATTTATCTACCTCAAATTTGAACCACTTATTACATTTATTTAGTGCACCATTTATCTAAAATTTCAACAGATTATCTTTATTTGTTTTCAAGAAAAAAATTACTTAAGAAAAAAAATAAATTTTCTTTCGTCTTCGATAACCGGCGTAAAAGGCAATGAATCGTTTTGAAATGTGGCAGAGGGGTAGCTTTTTTATATCTAAAAATCCAGTTAGTTTCTCAAAAAAATTCGACTATGACGACCAAAGATATTTAGGTTAAATTTTTTTTCAAAATATTTTCTAATAGCGTTTTCTAAAAGAATATTTTATTTATCGACTTCAAAGTTTAACCAATTTTTACACTTATTTATTATACGATTTAGCTAAAATTTCAACAGATTATCTTAATTGGTTTTCGAGAAAAGGCCTAAACTTAGATAGCTAAATACTTGACTTAGATAGCTAAATATCTGAGAACCATAAGATATGGTACAGTACTGTAAAAGTTAAGGGGGCTAGACACCTTTTTTCTGAAATAAAAAAATTTGATGTTTCCATATATATATGTGAGCCAATTATTTCCCACTTTTTACACATAAACGGGGGTACATTTACCTTTCCTTAGACCTGTGTCTGGGCCTTTTTTATGGTCCAGAACCATAGTTATCGATGAAACAAGTTTTTTCACTGACCATAAGCTTTTAAATGAAAAATATTTTTTGTCCTCTTTTTTATGATATTTTTCTTAATTGTTTAAACTTTTCCAACATTTTTTTAATTTAAAAATTTTTCTGACATTCAACTCTAATTCCATACACTCTTAAGAAAACTTATACCATTTAGAAGTAATGAGTTTAAATCTGGAGTCAATCCATCCGCAGGAACATTTAAAAGCTTACGGTCAGTGAAAAAACTTGTTTCATCGATAACTATGGTTCTGGACCATAAAAATATTTGGCTCACATTTATATATTGAAATATCAAATTTTTTTATTTCAGAAAAAAGGCGTCTAGCCCCCTTAAAAGTTCTAGAGAATTGCTCATAAACGTGAGCACATACATACGTAATAAGAAATTGATTGCAACGATTACCTATTACATATTCATTCAACACCTTGTTAATCGGACCCCTAAAAAACTCTACCGCGGAAGGATTAGGCTCTGGCATGACCGAGGGTCGTCATTCCCGTTTCCTATTTCGAATTAGCCCACGCAAGCGTGCCATGGCAGGAAAATGGTTTCGCTGAAACACGTGTAATCTCCGGCGAGACAAAGTGTTTTAAAGGAAGCCTGTAGACTAGCCGCCTAACGTCCGTCTTGATCAACAAGGGCTTAGCCGCGTGTAGGTCGTTGTCCGTTAAAATTAGCGCGTGTTTCGCCTCTCCCGAGCTATCTCGCTCTCACGTACGCGGCTGGATTTGCAACTTCGTCAATGTACAGCGGGGCCCTAGCAAGGGAGAAGGCTATATACGACTCTCGATTTGCATGTAATCCCATCGATCGTCGAAGCCGTCGCCGTCGTCGGCGGCTTACGCGCTGCTCTCGCGAATTATGCAGTATCCGTCGCGTGTGCGTACTCCTCCGCCGCGGAACGTCAGAGGAACCGGAACGAAGGTGAGAGGAATGTGTGTGAGAGAGAGAGAGTGAGAGATTGAGAGAGGGGGGGGGGAGTCAAGGGGACAGACGGATGGGGTAAATTTCAGAAGGAGATGAGATTTGTGCCTGAAATGATAATAGAGCTCTTACAATGTTATTTTGTTTTCTTTTGTGAATGCAAAATTGTCTTGAATTATCTCTTTCTAGTTCTTCCGATCCTAAAGCTTACAGTCATTTAGTTCGTGTGCATTCTCGATATTCAAAATCTAGTGCAAGGCAAGAAACGATGGTAGCAAATCGTGATCAGCGAGAAGTTTCACCACAAAATAGACTTGTATATGATCGATTCAATATTGTTGACGTTTCTGTATTCTTACTAACAAGGAGAGTCCACACTCTCCGAGAAAAGGATCTTTGCGGGCATTTGAAAGTCGATTTCTGGAACATAAAAATGAAGCCCAATGTTCATACTTTCATCTCATAAGCCCTCGTTATTGAGATATGGGTAATTCTTCTGTATTTTTCGTTAAAAAATGATGTCCCTTCTATTGACTGTCACATTGCAAGTATTTAAGATTCAAAAATGAGCATAGAAGATTATAAAAGTAGACACTAAAAGCTAAAATTTAAGCCCTGATTCATTAAAAAATATTAATTTTTGAGGAAGTTACAAGCAATCAAAGATAATGTATGAAAATGGTTAAGAATAGGTTCCACTTAATCGCTTAATGTGAAGACAAATTTTTAAACATTTTCGTACGCTATCTTTGATTGCTTGTCACTTCCTCAAAAATTAATATTTTTGAATGAATCAGGGCTTAAATTTTATCTTTTACTGTATACTTTTATAATTTTTCTTCTTCGTTTTCATATCTTAAATACTTGCAATGTGACAGTCAATAGAAGAGACATCATCTTTTAACGAAATAAAGGATATTTGAGAAGAGATTGACGACATCTCAAGAAAAAGGGCCTACGAGATGAAACTATGAACACTGGGCTTCATTTTTAGGTACCAGAAATCGACTCTACAATGCCCGCGAAAATCCGTTTCCCGGAGGGTGTGGAATCTCCTTGTAAGTTTAACGAGGTATCTAGTGCTACTGCTGTTGAAATAATTTGTTATATTTGTGCACATAACCTTTTGTAATTCTACGGCTTTAAGGTATTTCTAACATGCTTAACCTAAAGAAAAGCCATGTAACGTCTGGAGTTCAGCTCTTCAAAGATTAGCCGATGGTTTAAATACCAAAAAGGTATTGCTGTGACGCAAATAAAATTAACATATATAAAACCTAAGTATTAATTAAATAAAAATCGAAGCTAACTGCTTTAGCAGAATGCATTCTCAAAGAGAGGAATAAAATGACATCAAACTATTTATATCAATTTATGTATGAGAAAAGCCCTTTGTCTGCCAAAACAGGCGAATGGAAAGTCGAGCATTTCGAACGTATAGTGAGAAGCGTAAGGAATAAGTTTTTTCACCACGTGCATGAAACGGGACTTTTTATCATGCCTAAAAGTCGGGTAGAAAATCACGCATTCCGATCGTGATTTGAGAAAGAAAGAAAAAAATTCAATTTTTTCACAATTTAGTGGGGGAAAACTTTTTTCTCCGCTTGAGCGAAAAGATCTACTTTTTCACAGTTTAGCAAGCAAATATTTTTTCGAATGCAATGAATCTGTAAATTTATTTTCTGAGTCTCAAATTTCTATATTTTATGACTTTTGCTTCTTAGATGGATATAGCTAACTTTTAAAGTTTTAAAGGCGCACATATTTGAAATAAGATATTCAAATAAAACTAAAAATCGAATGATTTTTTACTGGGTTGTACAAGACTAAATGGTAATATCGGTTTCCATTTTGCAAATCTTTGGAACAAATTAAAAAAATAATTATTGAAAAACAAAATTTTTTGCAATAATAAGTTCTAAGTTATTTTACACGGAAAAATAATGGGTTACTCTAAACAACTAGTTGCTTAGAAAGGGCACAACTAAGAAGGATAATAAGTTTTACTAACAAGTAGTGGTTCTGCCAAAAAACAATTTGGAATATTTCATTTTTTTTTGGTTTTTTAATGAGTTACAGCTATTATTACTTAACTTCATAAATTTTTATTGAAAGGTCTTTAAATTGCCTACAATTCCTTTTTTTAAATTTAAATTATTTTTAGTCTGTCATTTGTTACTGATGAAAATATGGTTTACACTTCTTTAATGTATTTAAAAAAAAATATGTTATTTATCTACTTTAAATTGCACCACTTATTACACTTACTTAGTACACCATTTAGCTCAAATTTCAAAAGATTATATTCATTTTCTTTCTATAAAAAAATTATTTTAGAAAAAAAGTAAATTTTCCTCACACCGGGCCGAAAGTACCACGTTCCCGCGCGGCGCAAAAACGGGAATGTGGCATTTTCGGCCTTGGTGTGAGGAAAAATAGTAAACGCTCCACGGGAGTAAAATTGGCGAGCCCACATCTCGCGTTAGCCACCCTCGCCTTCGGCTCGGGTGGCAGTTTACACTAGATATGGACTGTCCAAGTTTTTTCCTCCTATGGTGCGTAATATACTATTTCTTTTATTGTCGATAACTCCTGTAAAAGGTAATGAATCGTTTTGAAATTTGGCAGAGAGGTATCATTTTTATATCTAATGATCACATTAGTTGCTAAAAAAAAATCTGACTATCACAAACAAAGATATTTCGTCGCTTCCGAATAGAAAGGCGTTATCTGAGAATTGAATACAAAATTAATATATTTAAAACGTAATATATGATTCAGTGATAAACATATCGGTCTTAGTTGTGCTTTTCTTCGAACTGGCTGTCGATACTTTTTAAATAAAAGTAACGCCTTGCTAATCAATTTCCCTACAAGTCGGTTTTTATCCTTTATTATAATTGAGCATTCGATATTCGTTCGCTTTTCGAGCGTATTTTGCGAGTTGTTCTCGAAATCTCGATCTCGAATCCATATCGAAACTCGAACGGAATCGAGAAACGGAGATAAACGAGTCCATTTCGAATCTCGAAAGAAGTAAAAACTAAATACGATCGGTTGCGCGCGTAGCGCGCTCATTAATTGTAGTATTAACTATTTTTTCGCGACACGTCCAAGGTGATATATCTAAATAAAAAGACGATCGACCTTTGGCGGACGTGGCGGATGTCACAAGTTCTTTGTCCTTCGAGTTGATTAATATACCTGGTGCACGATGGATAAAGAGCAAAGGCTTACGGCTATGACCTATGCACGACGCCAATTCCAGCAAGATTATCCCGAGGAAAGGACACCTGATATAAACCCTAATAATTATTATTAAATAATAAACGTATTTGTAAAGACTTATAGTGGCTCCGTGGTGAGGTTTGACACCAACGGAGACCATCTATGTTGGTGGTAGGTAATTAGCTTATTGAGAGGTGTCGGTAAAGGTAGTGCGTTTCGTCCCAGGTTACCATCGTGGACTCATCAGTAAGGCTGATGGTAACCTGGCCTGTAAGGTTGATGGTATACGCTGGTGGATATCTGAGCTAAGTCGGAAGTCCTAATGTACCTATACGAATCAAGACATGGTTTGGTCGCTTGCGGGAGCTCACGTTTGGCACGAGCTATGAGCCTATGGTGGCAGAGCTGTGAAGCTTAGAGCTGCCACAGACTCTCTGCGCCAGTTTGCGTAAATGCGTACGTGCAAATTTGAATCTCCCGCGTCGCGCGCGCCTCCAGCCGGCGAGAGTCTAGTTCGCGCACCGTCGCTAGACGGCGCATCGAAACTCCCGCAACCAACCCGGCGGCGCGCGGAGATATAAGCCCGCGCAGCCGAGTCCCTCGTCGGCTTCTTTCTCTCCAACATCCCGCCTCGCGCAGATGGTCTTGGCGTCTCACACTCTAAACCCCAAGGTTTAAAATGTGACGTTAGAATGTGAAAAAATCGTAATTTACACTTTATTAAAGAGTTAACTGCTGATTCTACATTTTCAAAGAGTAAAAGAGCGATTTTACACTTTAGAAAAGTGAAAACTGTTGATTTAACTCTTTTCAAAAGTGTAAATTGCTAAATTAACTCTTTTCGAAAGTGTAAAATTGCTAAATTTATACTTTCTAAAAGTGTAAATGGCTAAATTTATACTTTCTAAAAGTGTAAATGGCTAAATTTATACTTTCTAAAAGTGTAAATGGCTAAAACTTTCTAAAAGTGTAAATATTGATTCAATCATTTTAAAATTGTAAATATTGATCCAATCTAAGAACTTAGTTTCTGCGTGAATGCTCCAAAATGGGAGTTGCTTATCTGGCTTGAACTTGTGCCGTGTGGCTTTTGAAAATGATAACATTTTAAACAATTTAACAAACTTTATTATACGGTGCAATATTCCAATTTAAATATTATAGATCTCTATCTGTGTTTTACATTCCTTTTCCTTCGTTCCCTGTGTCCAATTTTATGCCTAGACAGGTGGATTGAAATTGACAACGTAACGTATCCAGCGAGACTGCATCTATCAGATCAGTTGCTTTTTAGTGATCAGTGTCCGATCGCTGGAAATGGGAATGTCAGCCTATAATTCACATCCATGTACTTATTTCATATACTAGGATACGCTTGATGAGGATCAGAGTACATATCCGTTTACGGTGATAACTCTATAAAGGACCATAACGACAATATTGGAGAGCACATAGTCGGATCGAACTTAAGATTAGACAGGATTAAATTTTTTAGACAGGACAATATCATAACAAACTTACACCATTCCAGCGCTACGGCTGATATCCGGCTCGGCCTCGGCTTCGCCATGCCCGTCCTCTTTGTCCGTGCTGTTCCTCGCCTCGACCCCGGCCAACACCTTCACCTCGTCCCACACCTCCACCGCGTCCGCCGCGTTGCCCCTGCCCACTACCACCAATTTCTATAAGAAAATGTTAACTGTTACAGTTTCATACACATGATGACATTTTCTTACGAATTTGCAGGTTTTCTTATTTTTATGTGAAAATAAAGCAAAGAACCAAATAATTAAAAAATCCAAGAAAAAGTAAAAAATAAAAAGTTTTTATTTCAGATTCTACGGGGGTGATTATAAACAAGGACAATCTGATTGCCATTAATATTAACTAATTAAATTTATAAGACTGTAAGACCGATGTAAAAATTCTTATTAGTAAAAAGTAAAAAAAGTACAGAAATATTAGAGAGTATAATTATTTGTAAAAAAATACGGTAAACTAGTTTTTCCACAAAAGATTTTTACGTTTTCTAACATTTATATAAAAATAAAATTAAGAAGCGATAAATTAAAAAATGTAAGAAACATAAAAAAAGGTAAGATAACGTAAGAAAATTAAAAATATATATATGTAGGAATGTAGTGACATCATCTAAATTTTTTCGTTTATAGGGCATCTGGTTAAAACTAACAAAATTATAACACATACATACAAAATAACCTTTTAAATGTATAAAGTGTCCACAATGGAGATGGGAATAAAGTACTATATGTAACACAGGAGTAAAGTTGATCGTTCGCTTGAGTGATCACTGCTTTTACACTTATCGAGTCACACGTATCGTAATGTACTATTTAAAAAAAAGGCGGAACTATCTTCTTATCATTATCAATAATTCAATTATTATATTATTAAAGATGTAGTATACCTATGTAATGTAAACGTAGCATTAAACGTAACCAAATTTGATTAAATACATAATACAATCATCAAAATTCAATCACGCTACTTTCTTCGACTGACTTTTAGCATCTTAAGAACATTAGATTTTCAAAAATAATTATATTATACGGGTCTTCATGTTGATTCGTTTGTCTGCAATCAGAGACCCAAAAACGTAATCGAATTCTCTCGAAAATCCAGGGCCTTCTGCGACAATTATAACGAGCAACGTTCACTCTGAACCATGTCCTTGCGCCATTTCTCTTATATGAAAGTAAAATCGACGAGAAAAAGAGCCGAAGAAAGGGTCAAAATCCCTCTCGAGTCTCGGGTTATTCATTAATTCGCCTTCTCCGCTTCCACTCTTCCCGTGTCTTACACCTCCCCCATTCCCCAGTCTTTCCTCAATTATGCTCCCGGTTGGTCCTCTGTATGCGCTTCAGCTATATATAGACAAAGGGAAGGAAAAGAGTGAAAATTCCATTCGCGCGCGTCTTTACTCTTCACGACGTTGACTCTACTAATTTCTCGAGAGCTGCTCCTTTCTATCGTTGCTAAATTGAAAGTCCATAATAAGTGTACCTCCACGTGAATTCTGTTCTCTTATCTTTATACAGAGCGTGCAGCACAGGTCGCTCTCTTTGCAAAAGAGAGTCGTCTTTCCTTCCGATTTCCAACGCCAGAATAGGCGTGCTTAATAAAGAGCGGTAAATTTAATTGTCTTTCATAAGTATGAAAAGTATTTGTATTATTTGTTAACATTGTCTTTTTTTTGTATAATTTGAAACTTACAAAATTGTAATTTCTTACAATTTCTTAACACTTATTGAAATTATTTACACTTTTCGAAATTTTCTGTACTAAAGTCCTTGGGTACTTATTTCGTGATTGCGTATACCCCATCGAGTTACCCACATTGCGTGCGCTTCTTCGATTTTTTAAATTTCCTCCCTTCTTCTCTTGGTTCTTATGGTTATCGTGTAGGAGCGGCGTAGGTGTGCATGAAAACGAGTAGAAGAGGACGAGCGCGGTGCGGCTCTGCGTTCGTCTCGAGAAATTTCTCAAGCAAATGCGATAATAATTCTTGTCACAATGGGCTTAAACCTTGCGATAACATTGGTAGTAAGCAGTAAGAAAGCTCATTAAAGACTCAATTATGAGTCCTGCATCTGCTATGAGCTATCTAGAGTCTTGTTACATGCTTCATAGATTTTTGCGAGTTTGTCTTTGCTTATAATAGTTCTGAGTTTTTAAATATTATAATAACTATTCTTTTCGCAGGCTGGAAAAATGCCAATAACTCGTGATTGGTGTAACAAAGGTCAAAGCTGTTGATGTCAATAACGTAAAATGGAATAAGGAATATTTGTTTTAATTTTCAGTTGAAAAGCATCATGCGTTTCGGAAATACGCAAGTTTTTAAATTTTTTTAGATATTTTTCAAACTTTGACATTTTGAAAAATGTCGTGTCATTCTCGGAAATATTTTGTTAATCTGTTTTTTTCTTAACGTAGGGCAAAATAATTGCTTTTTTTACAATTCTACCGCTTGGTATTTTTTTTATTTTTCAATTTTTTAATATTATTAGGAGAATTTTCAAATTAGTATTCGCGGCTTGGGGTATGTTGGCTGATGGTTGTCAAGCGCTCCATACACGTAAACACTATATCCATCAATTTTTTTGAGTGATTCTATTAGCGCTTTCGCTAGTTATTCGCGTTTAAAAAGTAGGTTAATTGCAGATTCCTAATTATCGACAGTACGGTTTTTATTTAATTAAATAAATTCTCATCATTTTTTGGAAAAACACGTTTGTTAACCGCTCCGTATATGTAAATAACTACACTCAGAATTTTTTTTTTGATGATTCTATTGGTATTTTCATGAGATGTACTCGTTTGAAAAATAACGTCGGTACTCACATCCCCTTAAAGTTTTTGTATTTATCATTGAAAATATATAAACACACCCAAAATCTGTATTCCTTCTATTCATATGTGTATCAGATCTTCAGTTTCCGCAATCAGACAGAAATCGACTCGTGTCACGCACCGCTGAAGCAGCAGCCGGAAACGTCTGATTTCCGATGACCCTTGTTACGAGGAATCGATTGCCATCACCGCACCCGTACGTCTCCATTTGCATATGTACATGTTTGTATGGACGTTACGTATGCAATATATCGCGCACACTTGCATATGTCGCTATATATAATAACAACCTTTATTGTTGCGTATGTATACGTAACATTTACGGGTAAGATCATTTGCGGATATCAGTCTTCGAAAGTAGTTGTAGAGTTTCTATAACACCATTCTCGCGCTAGTTTTTATACATCAAAAACATCTATCATTCTGTCATTACAAAACCACACCCACACCCACACCCGCACATACCCACACACATACGCACACACACACGAGTAAATACGAGCACATGTGTGCAGTATAAAGCTGGAAATACAGACGGCCACCCTAGGGAACTCTCTCTCTCTCTCTCTCTCTCTCTCTCTCTCTCTCTCTCTCTCTCTCTACCCTACCCACCTCCTTGCAGCCAGTCGACATAATTCTCCGTAGCTGGCACGAGATATGAGCATGCACCCCCTTGGTTGCACCTTCGAGAGATAGCAAAACTTCTTTGCGCTCGCTTTTCCTCGCTCTCTTCCTTATTTCAGTCCTCTCTCGCCTACACGTATTCTCTGAGTGAAGCTGGCCTAGCGCGTGCATATGGATGGCACGTACAAGCGATGTACACAGAGGAGTCCAAGTGTATTGCTGCGTGGTGATGGATCTTATTTGTGTAATATGTGTAACTGCTTATCGCGCCCGCGTCGATCTCGGCTTGATAGGTTGATAGATTAATAGGTCTCGAAATTTCTAGTTGGTTAAATATTTTCTGCATCAATGTCTCGAATCTCATCTAATAATATTTGTAAAAGGTCATTTTTTGCTTTTTACCTTTTCATATAGTTACCAATCATTTGTCTTGTGTAGTTGAGATGATAATCACATGAGTCTGTATTAAATGTTACAGTTACTATTTGAACTTATCACGATAAACGTGAGTGTGAAATTGAACTAATTTTTTCGTGTTATGGTTAAAAAAATATGTGATGCGACCTATTTTGGACATAAAATATCAGTTAAAAACTGAGTTCAATTTTTATTATTGATATGTTATTAGTATTAAGTAATATCTAATAAATTTGGCGTTATCAATTTAAATTACTTATGGTTATATTTTCAAATAACTTATAATATATCATCCCGAGATCAAAACCCGAGATTAGAACGAATATTTTATGCCTATTTTACAACATTCAAATTTTCATAACCCAAGCAAAAAGATTTATAATTCTATCATTTGTTTTTTCTCAGATTATCTTGGATTCTAACTGAAAAATGTTTTTAAACAACATATTTTTTAGATTTATCTTTATTATTATTCAGAAATTTTTTTTTAGCTAAGTATTTTTCAAAACTATAAACAATTTATTTTTATAGAACGAAATCTTTTACCTTACCTGTTAGGCTGTTACCATCGCTGCAAGTAGTAACGGCAAATTCTTTGACGTAGTTCAGCAACTTACTCAGAGATGTCAGCACATGCTTCATTTTTGAAGCATTTGATTTTGGTATTAAAATATCTTATAATCTAATAAATTCGATTGTTTTGTATGTTTAAATTCTTATTTTTGCGGCCCCATTCTAATATAATCTCTCAAGATTACAATTGTTATCCCAGATGGCAGTGATAATTCATAAGGAACAACTTTTGAATTTAGGTAAATTTTAGGAATTCATTAGATGATTCGTATATGATACAAATGAATTCGCA
>JAPYZP010015063.1:0-10650 GCA_030522985.1 Torymus sinensis
ATAAATATATATTTCGGCAATTATAATCGTCGGTAAAATAGTCAATTGGAATTTTCACAACGGGAACTTTGAACTATAGGAAATTGTAACGACACCCTACCAGCGAATCAACATTGCCCACAATTATTGGCAATATTGAAACACAAAAACAATAATCTCGGTTTAATGCACCCGAAACCAGATATTTTCACTGCGTGCGGAAAGGAGAAGAGGCCCAATCTCCTTTGCCTTCCCATCATCATTGCGCTCGTTTTCTATCTCTAATTTCCTCTCGAATCAACATCGTCACGAGTCGCTGTACACAGTTTGCCTCACTTGTATAGTAAAGAATTGAATTGCCTTCCTAGATTATAAAACTTAAAATACCTAATTTTTGATCGATTTAATTAAAATAAAAACATTTAATACCAGCAGCAATTCAATAGGCTACTGCTGCTGTGTAGGGATACGATAGGAAATCCTCGATTGATTTTCTATAAAGCAATTACCGGTAGCAAATAATTACGTGGAAGTGAACTCGAGAAGCCAAGTTTTTTTGTCAGGCTTGTCAAGTGAAGCGATTAAAGTTTGATTCGTTAGAGGTCTCTTGAAAACGACGGCGAGAGGAGGAGTGAAAAGTATTAGGTTTCGCGGTGGCTGGTTCTCTTCAGACACAAGAGGAAACGGCGAGTCACCAACTGCCGCGTATAATAAAAATCAATATAGGAGCCCTCGCGCAACTGTTGTTGGTAAAAAGCGGTTTTTTCTTTATTGTTACAGGCCATAATCAAAGGCAATTAAGCTTTTTATTATTTACCGACACGTTGTAAATTGAATGCAGGTAAGAAATGTTGGCCGCTGCGGAAAATCAAACAAAGAGCCGTGACAATGGAAGTGCAGCGTACCTCCCATGTAATAATTCAACCTACCTACTTGAAAAGAGAAAAGCAAAGTCAAGTCTGAATTTATATACACTTCCCCATCGAGGGCGCGTGAACTTGGTTCGAAAAACTCGCGCCTACGTGTAGCAGCCAACGCTTGAAGAACGACGTAAGCGACCGACGAGCTGGAACTGAAGTCTTAACGTGTCATCAGCCGGTAGAGCACACGTAATGCGCACGTACGCTAAGTGGAGAGAAAGAGAGAGAGAGAGAGAGAGAGAGAGAGGGCAAAAGAGAGTCAGTCGCGCCGGTGTGACGCCAGGAAAAAGCCGGCCGTGACCGTGACGCGCCGTCGCGCCACACCTGAGCCATCTGTCTCTCTCCCTCCCGTTGTTCGTGTGCCCCCGCCCTTTCCTTCCTTCCTCTTTCCCTTTCTCTTCCTCCCTCTCCCCTCTCGCTCCCTCTGTCTCCCCCGCGCAAGCGTGAGTCATAGGCCGGCACGAGATATTATATATATACGAGGCACGCGGACTTTCTCGCGGTGTATGTGCGGATATATATATATATGTGAGGTGAGCGGGGTTCAATGGAATGGATTTTTTTTAGTTCGACATATAGAGTTGCGACGGCGAGCCGAGGTTAATGAAGCTGTTTCGCGAGATAAGACATAATTGAGCTTTGGTTTCGATGTTCGATTTTTTTTAGTACGTTGATTGAACGTTTATGCGATGCAGTAGATTGCAGTCAATAGGAAACCTTTCTGATTATCCTCTAGAGTGCCTAGAAAGTTATCTTATTTTCTGATATTATCTCTTTTAGTATTTTCTACCTTCGCGTCATAAAATCTTCTAACGCAAAAGTAAATCATAAATTAAAAGTACAACGAAAAGGCACGAGAAGCTTAAAAACTGTAATAAAGCTCGTCTTAGCAGTCTTTTGACACGCATACCCGGCAAATCGACGTAAGCCTATTATTTGCTCGCGAGTCGTGGTGAAAGGCTGGCGCAGAATTGAATAGCGCGAGCTGCGGCAAAGTGCGCGAGAGCTTTTTGCAGCCGAGCGTATAAAAGTTTTCATCGCGGCCGCGAGAAGGAGGCGCCGCCTGACGCGCCCCGTGGTCGAGCTTGCGGAGAGCTTTTTCACCTGCAACACCTGCTGCTGCTGCCGCCGACACCCGGATTTACTCCGCGGCGTGCGATATTTCACTCGCCTCTTTCGGCTCGGCGTCTTTAGCGAGCGCGAAAGGAAAAACAAAGCGGAAGAGGAGAGAAAATTACTCGAGGTTGTTAGTGCAAGAGAAGAAAAACGGCTTGATGCCAGGGATGTGGAGGGCTGTGGAGGGTTGCCTTTTTTACATTCCTCTCGCTTGGAAAGATTCAACGGCGTTAACTTCGAAAATTTAGGCTGGAAGCAACTTTCATGAAATATTTATACATATAGGCACACTGTGTACTATTTAATCTAAAGACATGTTTTTCTGCGGGAAAGCAATTTCGTCTGCGTAGATATATTAGGAGCTAACCACTTAGTTGAGTGAATTTAATGAATCGTGGCAAGGAAGTTCATCGACCAGTATCAGCTTAATAGGTTATCGGCTTCACAGCAATGGAACTGCAAAATCATAATATTGTTGAAAACCCGTATGCAAGTAATTAAGCGAAACTATAAAATTGGCATTTCAATTAAAAATTGAGAGATAAATTGTATTATTTATGAAAATTCAGCACCGGGCGAGCAAATTAAAATCTTTAACCAATCGAAATAGCTATGCATTTCTGCTGAATTTTACGAGCTCAGTATAACTGAATTTACGAGCACATACTTGGACAGATCTAATCGCGCCTTTACAAAGTCGCAGTGTGCAACTTTGGGAATGGCAACCAAGTAAGGAGTCGAAGAGCGCGCAGCGACAAGAACCGGTGTTGGAAGCTGCAACCCACCCGTTCCCCCCGCGCGCGTGTGATCACACGTGTGGCGCGCGCCTACGCGTATCGCAGCCTGCTTTTCGTAAAACGTTTTCTGCGGAATGCAGAATGTCGATCTTTCTTCAAATTGCTTTATTAGGTGAGAAGGAATGCGGAATGTAATTAACGCGTTATCGTAAATAAATTTTAGTGCTAGAAAGAGCAAACCTTCGATCAGTCATAATCTCCATGAGCGTTAACTCCACAATCAAGCTTGACTTACCTGTAACAAAAAGAAAGAAACATTTATTAATATACCAGTTTTGTAAATTTAAATAAAATTTTTAAAAAGAAATAAAGTCTAGAGGTTGATTGAAAAACTTCCATGTTATATTTTATGATTAAAAGGTAACTGTATACATTGAAACTATTACTCGGTTTACGATATCGTTTTAATTAACAATGTTCTTCAAAAGACTGGCGAGCGAAAGTGCTTTCATCGCAAACAGGAAGATATATCTACATTGATTTCTTTGTCTGCGAGCTGCAGAATTGAGCAGCCGCTATAAATAGCCGACACCGAAATTATTCAGCGCATTCGACGATGATCAGGCCATAAATATTCCATCGCTATACACGGCCGAAAAGACGATTTCGGCATTCTACTCCCTAACGTTTCCGCCACGCCGCAAGGTACTGAATAAATCAAGATCAAAGCGCCTGCATCGGCACTAATAATAACAACCTCGGCGTCGAAAAAAAGACAACGAATCGTGAGCCTATATCGAGCGACTTTTTCCCATGTGCCTCGAAGATAAACTCCCCTCACTCAATTTATGCGCGCCACGCAATGCAAAATTTTTCGACTGGGCAAGATGTTTTTGTATTGTATAATACGAAGAAGCGCGGGCCGAGCTCTCGTTTGCAAAAGAGAACCGCCAACTGTGCCTCCAGCACTGGACCAACTGTTGTGCTATTTTACATTACTAATGCCAGAGAGATTTGTGTATTTTTTTTCAAATAATCGACATTTTATTATCATTACAAAAATATGTTTCAGACTTCTATTTCTCTATTTTGGGGAGAATTTGAAAAAATAGCCTCAACGAAAAAAGACGCGCCACCTATACGTATACTCCTCCCCGTGACATGCAAGTGAAAAAGAGGGAAGCCACAGGGCGTGCAAAAGCTGTCACGTACTCTGTTGCCTCTCCTAACGAGAAAAGCCTCTACTACCTCCTTCGTATCTCCCCGGTAGCGCACAATATCCCGACTCTCTCTGTCTCCCCGTCCGCTCTCCCCCCGCAATCTTCTCGACCCGCTATTTCTCGCAGGAGCCAGCGAAAATTGCTTTGACACCTCGGTTGCTGCAGCTGCAGGGAAATCGAGTTACCGGCGCTACGCGAGCGCGCGCGCGCGCTTCTCAATAATCTCCGCGAGAAAGGCAGACGGGACGAAAAATGAGGAGAGGGAGAAAGAGCGTTTCGCGAGGAAACAAGCTTTTTCTTTGTTTCGCTGCGAGACAAACAGGCGTGTTTGCTCGCCTCCTTTTTCTTACATCAAACTGTGGATGTGGAGGTCGGTGAGTAGCGGGGGAAATTAATTAACCACAACATTGATTTTTCTCTGTATCTGCGAGAACGCTTTTTACGGACTACTAGAGCAAACATTCTTGTCGGTCTTTTCAATTTGCGGGAACAAAAATATTGCCAACTACAATAAAAAGATTTTTATTACTTTTTTCGTCAACGCGATTTATTCATTACGTCCGTAGAAAAGTTGATGACCCTTATTAAGCGAACTAAAAAAAACAAAAATTGAAGTATAAGCACGGCGTAAATTTACCAGAAAATTAAAAGAGAAAAGGGGACCCTCCTACTAATTAAACGCGCGCTTTATATCTCCGACACTTTTTCTATGCGATATCGTACTTATACAAAGGCATGCTGAGAATTCTATGTACCATGGGTCTCGTTCCTCTGCAACTCAATTTTTTTAAATTAACAAAATGAATCTAAACTTTACAAGATAAAGAGTGAATTAATTTTCATAATTGAAATTTCGAGTTAAAAAGGTTGTTTTTCATTAAGGTTTTGAAATTGTTTGAATGTTCACATTAGCATTAGTTACTTTAGCGCACTTAGGAAAACTTTCTTTCTTCTTACGGGGTATGTTAAATTGGGCGAGCATTGTAGAATTTAGTATTTTATCTGAACTGAGCATTCTGATGCAGAGTAAAAGAGCGAATGAAAAAAAAAATTATTTTACAATCGTCAATATAAATTAAAACTGGTTTGTTCTGAGCCTCGTATTCCCTTCTTGACTAATTCAGCTGAAGGATCGAAACTTTGGCGAAAAATGATTATATGCAAATGACAATGCAGCCCATTGCCGAAAACAGATTGAAGCCAGAGCTATCTTCCCCCGGGTCTCTCGGTCCAGCCTAATCAGAGAATCGCCGGGAAAGTTGGGCGAAAGTTCCCCGAGAAGGAAGGCATTCAGCGGCAGACGGCTTGCACGTGCGCGCGGCCAAAGTCGAGAGAGAAGACGAGGACGCTCGACGGTAGCAGCGGCGGCGGCGGCGGCGGCGGCGGCAGCCCGAGATGTTATCGATTAGACGCGCTGCTGCCACTGCTGCGCCAAGTGGCTCCCGAGGAGAGAGGCTTTCACGGCCCATCGACATTCCGAGAATCGAGTCGCTTCGTCTTTTTCTCCCTTTTTCAAGGAGATCGAGGAGAAGGAGGAGGAGGCGCTAGCTAGACGGAGAATGGAATTTAATTCGGTTCGAGTGCAACGCTCTTGGCCTCTTGTCACCTGAGAATTTTTTCCTAAACGAAAACGCCCCTCCCTATCCTATATCTCCACGCATCGCTGTCGTTTAAATGATAATAATATTTTAAATATATAGCTCAAAACTTTAACGAGGCACCGAGGAAAATCCTAATGACTATTTAGTAATTATTATTGCTCCATCTCCTGTCGCTTAATAAGATTCCCAATTAATAAACTCTCGTTAATACGCTCATATTTCAAATGAATTTCATTTTCATATAGCAGGTTAATAACCTTTCAGTTATATAACAAACTTGAGGAAGGGTTCACTGAAACCTTATCTCGTTAGCTTGATTTACATAATCTACACTTTTAACGATTACATTTCCATTGCGAAAAAGGCGAAACTGCCGTTCCATTAAATAATGACCCTCATAAACTGACCTCACGCCTTTATTTCAACAAGCAAACAGAGCGCGTAGAGTCGAAAAAGCACGTGAATCACAATCACAGCGGCAGCTTTTAGGGTTTGGGGCTCCGAAATTGCCGTGAAAAAAAACGGCCGACACGTCAGCGTCGCACGAAGTAACGCGCGCGCACGTTACGCGCAAACTTATTTACGATCTCGTAAAGTGGCGCACGCGCGGAAAGAAGCCGCGTCGCGAGGGCGAAGACCGGGAGAGAGAGAGAGAGAGAGAGAAAGAGTCGGTCGAATCTCTGGGGATGATAGTGCACGATTGGGCGAATTTATGCGGCTGCGAATCATATATGCGGAGACTGGTTAATAAATTAAGCGCGTTTATATTTAGCCGGGCTGCCCTTGTATAATGAGCACTCACGCGCTGGCTTTAGGGCGAGGGCGCGACACTTTTTCCACTCAGACACGCTCGCGCTATATATATGGCCCGAAGAAAGTTATTAGACGCGAACAAAATTAATGCTCCGATCAAGCGGGCGATAGGCCAAATTTTAATGCGACTGTCCTCGCGAAATTAAAAATTCCCACGGGCACTGTATAAAGAAGATGCCCTTTTTCGACATTACTTCATCTACACGAAGTATAAGTCCGCAAAAACAATCTTTATAATTAAATATATGAACAAAGATACTTTATCGCGACCAACTCAAGTTAATTGCGTTATGTTATTTCAGGTTCAATAACATATCTTATAAAAGATTCAATTGCAATCGTTAACGAAATTTCGGTTATAGTTTTTGTAGAGACGAACACCCTGGAGATGAGGTTTTTTTAAATAAATCTTTAGAAGTGAATGAAATAAAGACCGGGGCGCCGTCAAGGTAGGAATCACGTCAGAATTTCACCAAGGTCTTGTGCGAAACACTAGAGAATAATAATAAGAAAAAACTAAATATGACTTTAATGTTGAAAAGCGTTGTAAGAATAGATTATTATAATAGAGAGCGTAGATAGAGGAGAGTTGAATAAACTTGAGCGACTCGGGCGTGACACTCGGGTGTTATCCCGGTCTCGACTAGACGCGGAAGCTACATGGAAGGGACGGCGGCGCATGTACGCGGAAAGCTCGGCGTGAAAAGCCGATAATTACGAGCGATAAGTGCGTGACGCCGGGACGTTTGGAGAAGGGCGAGTCAAACATACATTGGAGAGTCGAGTGAATTTCTGCCGCGGGGCAGGGTCACGAGAGCCGACGGCGCGGACAACACGCATCCGGGAAGTTTGGGCCGTTGAACCGCGTAAATAAAGCCAACAATGGGGGAGACGCGACGCCGCCTCGCGATTTCGCGGCGCCACTTCCTATACACGTGTGCGACTCTGCAGATATACCTGCGCGACACACGGCCGCGGCTACAATGCCGAGCGACCGAAATTACTCCCTCGCGCTTGACATTTCATTTCGGCTCGATTGCCTCTTTTATCGCCGCTTCTTTTACCCTCGCCGCCACGGATTTCGGCTCGTTTCCCGCTTTTTCATGGGACGGTGGCGTGGAAGGCGAATTTAATTAATTAGCCACTTTTATGCTTATCGCCCGTAGCTCTGTTTTAAATTAATTATAAGCGAGCATACTTTTTAACTTACAGAGCAGTTTTAAATAAATTAAATTAATCAAATAAAGTTTTTAATAATTTTGATCGCTGCCAAGAAGCATACATAACGACGACAATTTGCTATAAATCACTTGAAAGTATTGTCAAATGAGTAATAAAGTACTCGCTTTTTTCATCATAAACGTCAAGGTATCGCGTACATAAAGCCAGCACGCACAAAGCCGCAAACAAAATGAAAATACCTCGACGCGAAGAGAAAAGAAAAAAGAAAAAAAGCGAAAGAAAAAAGGCAGTTTGAGGGGAAGAGCTGAAAAACGAGGTACTTAATAAGTAAATCGAGGGAGAGAGCCGACGCGGGGACGCAGCGATGACGCGGCAGTCGCATAATTCAGTCGCGAGCCGCCGCCTCCCGGCACTCCCTTGCGCGCGTCTGTAAAAAGGACCCGCACACGCAAATCCAGGGACGGCACTGGAGGAGCGGAGGAAGGGAAAGGAGGAGAGAGGAGGAGAATGAGAAAAAGTGAGCGGGGCACCCAAAGGGGAATTTCCAATTAGTGCAACTGGACCTCCGCGAGCGGGAATCGTCTCTGAGAGAGAGAGAGAGAGATGCTCTTTCCGACCAAGTGTTGGCACTTATTTTATAATTCAATTCCTCAATATGTTTTATCGAATCATTCCAGGGGCATATCATGTCCTTTATGGCCAATGGCATCTTTGAAATTTACCAAGTATGAGAATCCGATGTAAATTGTTTCAAAGTAAGTAATATAGCTCAGTTCTGTGAAATAATTTCATTGAATTTGTAGACTGCATTCCGCGTTAATCAGCAATAAGTGATATGAAGTAATTTCTCAGAATGTCGTAAGGACTTGATAAAAATATCGTTTCTAAGTAAACATTGCGAACGTGTGTGTGTGTGTGTCTGAAGCAGAGCTTCAATATTTACGTGTTCTAAAATTAAAATATAATACTGCGGTAAAAATACAGCGATGCGTACAGCGATTGACAAAGGTCTAGGTATGCACGTATCTGGTTTCGCCTTATCAATATTAAAACCGATATGAATCGTGAATATTTTGCACCCGTTTAATAGCATCGATAGAACAAACTCTTCCATATTGAACGGGAACGGCATTGCCGATAATTGTTCGCTCGCGCGAATTCCCCTGAAAGCGGATAACCAAGTTGCGCGTATTGAATCGAACCTCGCACGTATAACGACGTTTCCCCCTCTACAAATTCTCGCCTTCGTTCTCTCCTGTGGTTTTGTACGAGACGAAAGAGTTTACACGCGCTCACGTTCCCATCGCTCGCTCAACGTCGAGAAATAAAAAGAGGAGTCAATTATGATTATTTCTTCGAGATTTTCTTTCGTGTGCCAAGGGAGAGAGGCAGAGAGAGGGAGAGAGACTTGTCTGCTCGGTGATTTGTTTGGGAAAAAGCGCCTGTCGATGAAATTAATTACGCCAGCACCGCAGCAACAGCCGTCGGTTTGTTGCGTAAATCTATACGAAATTTCTTCTCTATATAGTATTGATTCTCCAGTATGAAAACGGGCTTTGATAAGCTCTACGACTATTAGTAACTAAGGAGATTTTAAAAATACATTCAATTATTTGAAATGAAGAAGTAATGTGTTATAAACGATGTAGTGTGTAAGAAAAATGAAAGAGCATAGTATGAATCAATTAATCAATTTCAAAATGATTTTACGACTGGATTTTCTTTTATAAAACATGTTTGTGGCAGATGTAGTATTTAAAGTACAGACTTTATATGCGCATTTCATGAGTGAAAAATACGGTTTTCATCAACACACGGACATTACAACAATCCGGATAAAGTTTCAGCTCGGATAAGATATTGTTCACGCTCTCGCAATAAAGCGGGCACAAAAGGGCCTATCGCCATAAAAAGAGTCAGAAAAAGACGAGTCACACCATGATCGCGGGCTTGGAGCGCAGGACAAAAAGAAATATTGACGACGGTGGCGGCGAAACAAGGCACCGGGGTGAGCATTATCTGGCAGCGCAGGCGATAAGTGATGCGAATAATATCGAGCTCGATGGCGAGCAATAAACATAAACGGTGGATCTGCCGCGATCGCCGCAGTGGAGATAATTCCCGCGAAGGGAAGAAGAGAGTGCGAGCGAGCGAGAGAGAAGAGAGAGGAGCATGGGTAAAGTTTTTCAACGGCTCGCACACGCGCGCGGCCTATCTCTTCCAACGCGCGCAGAAACACGACGGCTGAGTCACTCGATTCATTGCCACTCTCTTTCTCTCCTGCCTTTTTATCTCTTTTCTTGCCTCTCTTTCTTCGCTTCTCGCCTGTAAGGCACCGTACGAGTGGAAACTTTTCCTCGTTTCATTACACGCTTTCGTTAATTTTTTAACTTACTCTATACCGATTCCCTTATTCATGGCCGTGTTGTTTTCTCGCGACTGCTGATTTTTCGGAAGAAAAGAAAAAAACTTTCTTATTTGCGTCTCATTATTTTCAATAACAAAACTTTAAGTATACACAAGCAGACATTTTATCTTCCTGATTCTGCGAAAAGCGTAATATGACGTTTAAAAATAAGCATTATCTTAATAAGTGACAAAAACATTCGTAGTAATCAATAATGGACTATTAAGAAATGAAATCACACTGAGAAAACAGTTTGGTAAGAAATAAATAAATTTTACAAAAATTGCGATACTTGCTCGTAAACCTGCCACAGACTAGATACTTATAGCAATTCAAAATATTACCACCGTTTATAAGAACGTTTGCTAGATATACAAGCAAAATTACGATACTTTATCGTAACTTTTCCTCTAGCGATAATTTTTTGGCTTTGTGGTAAAACTTTTTGTAGTTTTTACAGAACTTTTTCGTAGTGCGGACAAGCGTGAATTTCCGCGGGAGATATTGCCTCGGTAGTTTGTCTCTCACCTCGCCGTAAACATCTGCTAATTTTCGCGATCAGTCCTTCTCCCTTCGCGGAAAGCAACAGAAACAGCAGAAAAACGCCCGGCGCCAGGCAAAAAGCTTTACGAGCGCGAACGAACAGAGACGATTAGCTCTCGGGCAGAAGGCGAG
>JAPYZP010015065.1:0-12482 GCA_030522985.1 Torymus sinensis
ACACACACACACACACACACACACACACACACACACAGACACACAGACACACACACAGACACACACACACACAGACACACACACAGACACACACACACACACAGACACACACACAGACACACACACACACACATACACACACACACATGGCGACATTTTCTGACAATTACATATTCTGACTTCTAATCACTTAAAACATGTTTCTAACATATTTTCTCCAAAAATTTTTTTCACCTTCACAAAGCTTCCTCTTTGAGGAAGCAAAAGGACACTTGAAAAAAGTCTACAAAGGCATGATAAAACTTCTTTAATTTTTTAAACACAGTGTACTCCTTTTGATCTAAATTAACAACTTTTTCATATACTAAGACATGGATGAATAACTAATCCCTCGCGAGGTGTAAAAAGCCGGTAGTTTACGAAAAAATAAAAAAATTATTTTTTGTACGGTTTTTTATCATTTGCATGTCAAAATGAATATTAATATAATTGATAAACATCAATTCGATGTGACAACTCCTCGGAAAGTTAAAGACCACCCCTTTACACCATATTCTATAAGTAAAGACACAATCTGCCAAAATAAAAATGGTTCGTGTTTCCAAAAAATTTTAGATACATAATTTCATTTCTTTCGGAATAGGGCTACATTATACACAGAGCTTCAACCCCTATTTCATTAAACATTTTTTTAACATAATTTTAGATTTTTGTGAACCCCATATTTAGAGGTAGAAAAGAGGTTGAAGTCCTGTACATAATATAGCCTTGTTACAAGAAAAAAATGAAATTAGCCAAAATTCTTTGCAAACATAAACGATTTTTTATTTTCTCAGTTTGACATCTGTTATACTTATAATAGAAAAGTTTTTGTCAACCCCGTTAAGAGGCGGTTTTTGACCGTCCAAGGAGATGTCACATCGAACTGATCCATTTTACACCGAATTGGTTAGGACCCTCGCTACGCTCGGGCCTAAAATTCACTCCGTACAAAAAAGTGCTACTTATATATTATATTAACTTTTTTATCAAAATTTAATTTGGTGACATAAAAACGAAATCTGTTCTATTCTTTTATCTGGTTCGATTTATAATTTTTTAAAATTTAGAGTAATCTAAGAATTTTTATTGGATGTAAGTCTCTTAAAAGGTTGTAATATATATTTATTAAATATCAAAATTTTTATGAAAATAAAATTTATAAAAATGCCATTATAAGTGTCTTTTTTCAAGTTTTTACAGAATAGTCATCAAGCATTTTGATAACCACATTAATGTCTGTGATAAAACCTTTTTCAGCCCTCAGCGAAATGAACCTTTCGAAAACAACAATTGATGGAAGCAATTCGAAGACTATATACTGAAAAAAAAGTCCGTAGTGATAATGACTATAAGTTATAGTAAAGTACAATTTAGTAGAAGTATCTATATGTTTTATTTAAAAATTAACAATATTTCAATTTTCTAAATATAATTTTACAGTAAATGCATCTATTAATTAGAGTAAAACACAAAAAGTTAAATTAGCCATTACATATGTAAAGTTTAATAAAAATAAATAAGTTCCCTCTATTATTTAAAATTAGTAATTCCGAATACATGTTTCATGTTCTTTTAACTTTGAAAGCAATGATCAATTTTTACTAAATATTTATAGTAAATGTTTGATACATTTTTCAAGTATACGAAATCTTAAAATTAACTTTAGATTTTCTATAAATATTAGTAGTGACTAAATCACACTATATTTTTTAGTGAATTTGACTAAATTAAAATTAAATAAAATAACTTGCAAAAGAAAATAACAATACGCACCTACATATACACAATCAAAATAGCGTACACACTAGCTACCTAGCCCTTGTTTGTAAACATTGATTTCGGAAATACGTTCTCAAGCATTTCCTATATAAACTGAATAGTATGAAAAGGCTTGACAAGAACGAGTTCCGAAATCAATGTAAGAAGGATTGGTTGAAATTTTTCCCCTCCCCCGCATTTATGCGGCGGAGGAGAAAAAAGCCTACAAGAATTGTTTCGTGACAAAAATTAACTTTTTGGTAACTATCTTATTATCGACACAAAATTAATATTAAATTTTTATTAAAGTTTTGATGAGGGTGACATTATTCACCGAAACATCATACATTATACACATGTGAAAATTTATTTCTCACATCCTTGCCTCGGGAAGATCGAACTCCTACACACCAATATAAAATTAAATAAAATGATTATCAAAGTACAGAAAATTGATCGTATAATACCGAAGTTATTATAATGTATTTCCTCGAAAAACAACGCATTTCTAAATAAACAAACCTTATTTAGAAGCAATTCAAAGACTTTTCACTCTAACATTTCAAATACAGATAATGTTGAGGAAGGACATATTTATATCATAACAGCCAAACTCGTCAGTCGTTTTTAAAGTGCCGTAGAAGATGGAGGATGCCCAGAGAATCGAGATAGGGTTTATCCGCCGTTATTATCAAAAATTAATTGTGATGACAAAAATATTTAAGTTAAGCGAAATTAAATGTTTTGACCATTTTCATGTGTCTCCCTCTATAAGAAAGAGATTGAAACGTTACGGTGTATTACGCGCGCATCTCATGACGACATGACGTAGTGTCATGGCAATATGGCATTGTGTAAGACTGAGACAGAGATAGATTTGTCGCGGAAACGAATGAAATCGCGCTCAACTTCTAGTATATTAATAAAAGAACACGAACATTTGTAACAAGTTCATAACAAGAAGATCTATTAATAAAAAATTAAAATAAACTTTCAATATGTTTTTTGTAATCCCAACTAAATATGTATAGCGAAAATAAGTATTTTATGAAATATAGAACTATATTTTATAGTAAAGTGCTTTTAGTAATATTAACTGTATTTTTTCAACTATATGTACTCAACTAATCCCGTTGGCCGATTCCAATTTAAGGTTAAAGGTTACACTCGAAATGTCCAATGAGATTGCAGGATTTTGAAACTGAGCAGGTACGTTCGAACAGAATCCATCAAGGACGGGTATACTCCGTTTTCCATTTGTTTTGCGCGGGATCCTTTATAAAACACACTTTCTTCTAAGTCATTACTTTAATTGATTTTAAGAAGTATTAAAGAAATTCTAACTACGCTAACTTATACTAATAACAATTTTTAATTATGTAAATTGTACATATTGCATTCGTTAAATACAATAACAAGAGAGAATGCATACCGTCAGTCGATAAAATCAATCCACTACGTAGGTATGTAGCAAGGTGCATATGTACATGGTAAAGTAGAATAATTCGTGGTGAGAAGGAAATCAGTATATCTATATTCATACAGATGTCGCAAGTTGTGACCAATTCGATTCAGTTTTATAGTAATTTCTCCAGATTCTAAAAGCATATCGTTACAAACTTAGAACTCTATTCATACATTTTTACACTTAAATTCTCTTGAAAAATTATACAGTGTTTTGTGGTAACAATTTCAATAAAAACGTAGAGCTAAGTAATTTGGTTTATTAATAGCGAAAGGATTGATTAAGGCCATCAAAATTAAGTTAAATAGTATATTACGCACCTAGGGAGGAAAAAAACCGGCAAACACGAGATGTGCAGAATTTGATGTGATAATTAAATAAGTTTAATTATATAGGCTTTCCTTGATCATCATTTTTGAAATAACAATGGATAAAGATAATACATCAATTAATATAGCATTAACATTTATTGTGTATTATACACACACACACACACACACACACACACACACACACACACACACACACACACTATTTCTGACAAATAAATTACCTTACTATACTATATTATACAGTATTAATAAGATATTTATTGAATTTTATGAGTACCTATACATCTGGCGTGGGTGCGTGTGCGTGTACGTGTGCGTTACATTTTATAAAAAAATAATATATCTTATAAGATCTTAATATATAGCCTATACATGAATTAAAGTAGGTATATGTATGTTTTAGAATAATTTGGTAGTACAATAAATATAATAATAATAGCCCAATGGCCAAGCCTTATACAAAGTACCGGCGATCAAGCGTTTCTCGTTGCAGATGTATAACGCCTTTTGATCGAATGGGAAAAAAATCACAGAATTACTAATTGTTTTTTCAGACCTCGTATTGTTTTGTACAGGTAAGTTATTATTTCTTAAGGCGATGTGAGCTTAAAAATTAACCCAATTTTATTATTTAATAAATTAATATTTGAACGTTTATTTGGACAAATAATTCTGTCAGGCGCTTTATATGTATACAACATTTTTTTTGAGGATTCTATTAGCATTTTCATCAGATCTCCTTTTTGTTATAAATTATTAAGTAATACAATGAATAACTCAATTATAATGTCGACTTCTTTAAATATAAAAAGGTGTATAATACTCCTACACAGTTTGAAGTAAGTGGCACATCTGAAAGCCAAAATAAAGACGTTTACTTAAGTTGAGGAAATCGTAAGAAGCGGCGCTGAAAAGGAATTTCACTTATGTTATCAACCTGATCAGCGCGGGCGCTCAAATTATACTAGCATATAATAAAAAATGGTCATTTCTATCAATTTTCACAATTTTTTTAGTGTCATCTATTATAATATCCAAGAAAATTGGTGTTTCTTCTTGCCTGGGTCTCCACTAATACACAAAAATTCAAAAAATTTGGCAAGATAGCCATAATATTTTCAATAAATTATTTTTATATGATATATGATATTATTTTTTCGAATGTCATCACTACCTAATGATTAAATTGTAGAAAATGCAGGGATTTAGAAAAGCTATAATGTCCACAAATGAACTAAAAATCGTATAGGAATGAATGTTTCCAATTTTTCGGAATTTTTTTTTTTTCTAGTAAAACGTATCTTTATAAGTTTATGCAATCTGTTTTCAATTTTTAAAGACGCAGATTTTTCTGATATTTTCTTGTCGAAAATAATTCCTTGTGTGTTCTGAATAGCTCCTGTTCGGAATTTACAGTATCGGATCCAGAAAATATTTTAAACGATAGTGTATTTTCTGCGGAAATAACCATCTAAAATTTTACCATTCTGATAAACTACCTCCCCCGTAAAATATATCCTATTAGTATTTACAAAAGGTTCTAAAATTATGTCGGTATCCACATTACCAATTGGCGTTAAATATAAAGGTTTTTTACGAAGATTACTTCGCATATTTGAACACAAGTAACGGCATAACTTGAAAAAACGGTACTTTAAGAAACGAAAAAATTTATTGTGATAAACTTTAACTATTGTCAAAGTAGATACCACCACCGAAACACCGAAAATTACCAAAACCTGAAGTATTAGGTCTAATTGTTTATAAGGATGTACGTGTTTTTTTACAACCAAAAGGAAGTAACTTTGCAGGTCTTGATAATTTTCCCATTTTTCATATTGGTATACCTCTTCTTGAAATTGAAATCGGATAGAAGTTAGAAAAGATTCCAGTTTTTTATTGATTTTTTTTTTAGGTGGTCATATTTACTTTGACAATAGTTAAATTTTCTCGCAAAAAATTAGTACGTATCGTTCTTTCAAGTTGTATACCGTTACTTATGTTATAGTATGTGAAGTAGTCATTTTAGAAAATCTTTAGATTTAACGTCGCGATTTTAACTATAAAACCACCTTAAGAATTTTAGTATATCTATGTAATCCTTGAATAAAAATCTAATAGTGTGACGCAAAACACAATAATATCTTTTTTCTCAGACGTCCATTCGATTATTGTCCAGAATTAGTGGGAATTCGCCCTAAAAATAAATAGTATTGTTTTTTTATTTGATGTTAAAAATTTTATTTATTGATTGATTTATTGATTGGTTTTGTTTTATTATTAATTTAATTTTTAAATAACAAAGAAACTCTCCTCTACTAATGAAAATAACTTATAAACGCTGCACATAAAAAGTGTTGGATTATAATATTGTTATAAGATGAACTAACTTCATTTTTGCGATTCTTCTTTTATTCCATGTATCAGAGAATTTTCACTTTATTAATTTGCTCTTCTCGGAAAGAGAACAAAGTAAATGTATGATGCTATAAAACTTAAAAATAAATAGCATCTTCAAGCAGCCGAATTTCAACCATCGTGTGTGCCTGTGCGTATGTGTATAAGATATATATATAATTAATAGAAAGCCTGCGTGTGTGCACATCTATAATTCATAGACACGAAGGCAGTGCATTAACAAGTCCAATCTCTCTGTCTTCGCTATTATTTTCGCTCGTTCTCTTATTCTCTCCTCTCTTTTTGCGCCGAGAGACATCGCGGCGCGTTGCGTCTCTCTCCGATTCGCTCGAGAGCGGCCGCGGCGCTATTATGTGCACATCGAAGAACAAATTGCATTCACGACGAGGGCGCTCGTTTGTATAGTTTTTCTGGGCTCGCGAGCCTAGCTGCTCGACTGCGTACCATGTTATACGCTCGGCTATATCTTCATGCAAATGCGTCTCTCCCGCGCGCGCTAATGTAACCGCGCGCGGGCAAACTTTTTAATCAGCAACGAGGGCCACATCCTGGACGACTCATCTGTTTGCCCAGTCAGATTAATTCTTTTTCCCCCATTTCATTCATTTTTATACATGTATCGGCTTGGCTACAAAAACAGTTAACGTAAACGTTATGTAAACAATATACTCACGTGTGCGACATAAAATGACCTTTTGATTTGTTTTTTCAATTACTATTCGCTAGAGTTAAAAATTCTTATTGAAAAAAAACTTTTATATGAGTAGATTAAAGAATGAAAATCGCAACGTGAATGTTAATTAGGATTACGGCGGAGCAAATGATTACACCTCGCTCGCTCATTGCCGATTCCGAAATGCTCCCTCTCTCGTGTGCGCGCTCGGTGAAATAACGAGGTCCATAAATCAATATTCGAAACATACATACACAGGTGCGCTCAGGAAAATCCTGTTTTCCCAATTGAACAGCGGCAGGAGCGAGTAATTGCTCGGCGGTCCCTGGCTGCCGCGCGCGATGTTTGGAATTGTGACTATAAACGGAATATCAAGCAAGTGAGCGGAGAAAGAGGGAGAGAGAGCAGATTCCCCAAGATTTTGCGCGGCGATCTCGCGCGCATTATATCCGCATACTGCGCGTGCGCGAGAGGTGCAGCAGCAGCCGCGCGACTCTTTTTCCGCAATTAAGGCAGTTCGCGTACATATATATGTGTAGAGTCGGAGACTCGCGCGCGGCTTTTCGCGCCGCGCGCGACTGCCTATCGGCCTCCCAAATTGGCGCCCCCTTTGCCATGCTAATTCCGAGCGCGGAGGTGAAAGCGAAAGGGCATGTATCGAGCGGCGAGAAATCGCGCAACAAGCTCTCTGTCTCCCCCTCTCCCCCCCTCCCTCCTCTCTTTCTCGCCGCTCGCGCTGCCTGCTGCACGCAGGTTCAAAGGCGCGAAACCCTTCTCGCGCCTCCCTCCTCGACATTTTTATTGCTCCTCGCTGCACCGCCGGAGTATACACCTACATGCAATACGGCCCGCGAAATCTTCGCGGCTCTGCCTTAACTTTCGTCCTCCTCTTATGCAAGTCGAACTTAACGAATGAGATCTCGAATACGAATATTTTGCTTTTTTCGCAATAAAACTACATTCTCTATCAAGTCGATTCCTTACTTTTCTCTTTAACAATTTTTATTATACAACTAGAAAAATCCGAAAAAGTCAGTGACAATCACTGTTTCATATTGTATCACAAGAGTGAATCCCGATTTGTTTTACATATTACATTACAGTAGAATAAGCCAAAAAGGGACAGAGACGACTCGGGAGAATGTGCATATAGCATTAGGACATGTCTGGAAAGAGAAGGAGAGAGATGAGTGCTTTGCTAACGAGTCCCTGCAGGACTCTGAGCTCGTTACACTCCGCGGAGTAAGCTCTGTTTTGCTTTCCAAAAACGCGCCAACTAAATTTACGAAGCTACGTAATCTAGCCTGCGTCAACATTATTGACATAAAAACAATTAATAATAAGTTATAAAGTACTCTCAATCATTTAAGCACCCTAAAATATAAAAAATACAAAAGTTATTCATCACTATTGATAAAGTACTACGACCCTGGGAGTGTATCTTATATATTTTATATATAAAGATTTCTTCAAAATTTGCTCGGTGATCGTCATATTTCAATACATCATTGTAAACTATATAGATAATGAACAGTTATTTACGAGTTCGGTATGAAAGATCTTATGTAAATGTTAGTACTTGAAAAGAGCCTGTAATAAGAGTACAATGTTCAAACTGTTTTTCCTTTTTGATTTTCCTTTTTGAGATTTCAGCTTTCAATAAAGATTTTTATTTTTTGATTCTTATGTATGTAAAAAATCGCCGTGTAGTCATCTTAAGGAGCAATGCGAGTTGCAGGGTTGCCTCGCGTCATCGCGAAAAGCGCGGGGAGATGCAAAAATGTATCCTACGCGTTAGCCAGCGCATGGGCATGGGAATGGGAGAAAAGTACGGCATAGGATGGACGGGCGAGAGCAGGGAAAGACAGACAGAGAGGAGAGTAAAGCAAGTTTACGTGTATATATATTGAGTTGCGTTTATACGTCCGCGGCAGGATGTTGTTGGCGCTTTAATTAGAGGCTCGTCCGCGGCGTATTCATGACTGCAGCTCCTCTCCTTGCCTATACGCGCGCCTCTTCGAGATTCTCCTCTTTCTCGATCCTCTTCCCCGCGGCGCGCGCCATCACTACAGCTGCACCACCTGTCGAAAATTCATGTATGCAGCGCGAGATGGCCATAGGAGTCGAATTATTAGTGGCGAGACTGACGAGCGGCGCGGAATAACTTGATCACTTGATTGCTGCGTGTATGTACAGCACGGAAGTTTGCCGGGTACTTGTCTTTGTGTGCACGTGCGTGCACGCTTCATCTATGATACTCTCGACAATTAGTCTTATAACCGATAACGTAAACGTACTTCGTTTATTTTTTCAATCACCCGTGCAGTTGTTTGTCCAGTTTATGGAACATTAAGTCTTTCGACGCTTTAAAGCCTGCCGTACAAACAGAGAGGAACTAAAGGAAGTGATGTCGACAGTAAATGAACTTGCATTTCAATTTGGTCGCTAATATTGTACGTAATTGTATCATTATTTTTCAAATTCTTAAAGGAAACTTTAAATTGCTATAATATTAGCTGCTATATATTATTATTATTACAACAATTAATAAATTTCATTTAACACATCTCACACACGCTCATACATATATAGATATGCATATTGTCCGAACGTAAACATAAAACGTGATTGAATTAACTAATTTTATCATGATTTTAATTTATTCTATAAAGTTTTTATTTTAATTTGCAAGTATATTATTCAGCTTTAGTGCATAATTTTCTAAACAGAATCGGTCGCAAAGATAGAACAACTCAATTTTAGAGTCGTGTTTTTATTTTAATTTTCATTTTATCCATTGGATCGTTACACAAGAGCATCATAACATATTTAATAACAAAGGAATAATTGCATCAAATTTATCAATCGCAATTGAAATTTGCAATTCATTTGAAATTTTGAATTAAGGATTTGACTTGAGAATGATTGAATTATTTTGATTCATACAATGTTAAAAATTAACTTACGATCAAATAGATTCTTTTCAAGAAATGTATCACTGTTGAAATTGTCGATTTAAATAAATTGTCCACTGCGTTCTGTTGCGAGTCAATGCTCGCAACTAAATAAATAAATGGAGGACAACTCGATAAAAAAACGGCAACGGCGTGACTCGGCGGGGAATCGAACCCCGGACTTATCAATTTCGCGACGACTGCTCTGACCACTGAGCTACCGATGCCGGTGCACGTCTTTCCACGAGTTGTCCTCATGTTGCTTGATGCAACCCGAACCGCCTCGTCACGTTGTGCATAGTATGCACACGTAACAGTTCTATGATTCAGAAAATGAATAAGATTTAAGATGAATAAGATTTGAATTGAAAAATAGGACTTGACCCAATTTCCCTTCTTTTTCTAAAGATTTTATGAGTAACGTTTTACACCATTTTCTTAATCTGTCTTTGATTGCTTTCTTCTTTTCCGCCTCCTTTTTGTTTATTTTGCATGATTAGGTATTCTGACACTTTTATAGCTAATCAACTTATTTAGCTTTTCGTCGACACTTTATTTTTCCTAGATTTTTCGAAAAACTCTTTATTTTTGCCCCTATTGGAGAAAATCCTAAAACAAAAGTCCATTTTCTTGGCTCAAAAAATGTTTTCCTAAATTTGTAGTAAATCCATAAACCTAAGGTGAGAAGTTTTCTTCAAACCATAATTTACCTGCGATAAATAGGAGGCTACTTCGCTAAATATTAAGTGGATAAACTTTGGGATGAGAAATAAATTGGGCATATTTAAAAAAAGTAAAAGGAGCAACGGCACCCGTTTAATTTAGTAAGAGCTTACTTTTTTTCAAAAATAAGTAAATGGTTTCTCATTCAAAAGTTTATTGCAACTCACTTAAGTATATATTTTTTGCTATATATTTAAGTATTATGGTACGTCATTAGATGCGAATTTCCAAATAAAAAGTATTTAATTGTGATATGTGATGTCGCATTAAGCCAACTATTGGCGGTATGTTTAATGATTGTGATTCTGTGAATTTTTTCGAACGATCAAGCACCTATCACTTTTAAACTTTCCTTTTGCAGAAAATGATATTTTTTACATACAGAATGTTTGGCATTTTTCTCAGATTCCGCTGGCGAGTCTCACTCCTGGTCAAAGCAAAGAAGTCGGCTGAGGGAAGAGAAGTTTTTTATTCCAATGAAATTCTACGGGGTTGACAATAAAGCAGAGCATAATAGTGCTTAATTCAGGTAATTGTTATTTTGCCCGGGCCTTTTGACGGTGAACAATATCTCGCGGTGGTGCAAAAAAGCGCTTCCAGCTCGGGAGGTCCAGCTCGCGCCGAGGAGAAATTCCCAAGTTCGTTTTTAGCCTCGTTAACCGACGCAGCGCCGCGCACGCGCGAGCATCGGACTTTTGCACGGGAATATTTCGTCTCGGAGGCGCGCACGGTATAGATATAGTACTCAATGATCGGGCCGCGAGGCAAGTATCTCGACCGCGCGCGCTCTCTCTGCTCTGTCTCTTTCGCATCCTTGCGTGAAGGAACAAATCAGAGAACCGGTGCAGGAGAGACACAAAGAAGCGCGCCGGAGAACTGCCAATACGCAAAATGAATAGCGAAGAGAGAGAGAGAGAGAGAGAGAGAGGGAGAGAGAAAGCGGTGCGCTGGGAGAAGAATGAGCCGAACACGGCAGAATAGACGAAATCGTGCTCGGCGACTCCTGAATCTCGCATGCGTGCGTGCACTGCGCGCGACGACTCAAGCAGCGGAACTCGTTCATTGTATGGCCGTGCGAGGCAGCCTCGTTATTTCGGCGCCCGAAAGGAGACTCTTGTATAGCCTCGCGAACTCGGCAGCACCGCGAGCGGAGAGAAAACCGCCGGCCAGTCGGAAAAGGAAGCGCTCGCGGTCTGCGGCCTGCAGGCTGCTCTCGCAGGATGCGCCTAGTTTATAAGGCGCTGACAGTACACTGACACGGCTCTTATTATGAGATACACTTCATTCACGCTTGTTAGCGCATTGCGCCGCCGATAAAAGACGTTTCCGCTCCGCGCAGGAACAACGTCTGCAGCCCATATGCAAACCTCCACGTCACACACATGCCGCGTACTCTTGCAGTCCGCAGTACCTATTTAAAGTAACATCGAATTTCCAAGGCGTTATTCCGAGCGCTATTCGAATCTAGATAGCCGAGAGATTGCGGCTTTAATGGTCGAAGCATGACGAGGCGGCGTGGAGCCGTGAAACTTAAAATTAGATGAAGCTGATTAGTCGAAAGAATCATTTCTCACAGCGGCAATCAATTTGACGCGCATCTGTACAAACAAACTCGCAGCCGCTCATCATTATTTTTAGCCGATTCCATTAATTTTTCACACGGAGGGGCCGACTAGACTGCGCACTGCAATGTGTCAGACTGGCCAAGTACATTATACGCTCGGCCAAATCTCGCGGCGAGGTGCTGAGTCCGCGAGGGGGTGAGGCAGGCCCGAGCAAAAAGAGTCGCGGGGGGAGGGCGAAATTGCGAAAAAGAGAGCGCAAAGATGAAAAGCTGTGGGAGCAGTTGGCCACACGCGACGTTGCAAAACATATAATTCCTACTTAAGCGCCCGGCGTGTAACTGAATGCGCGCGCGCGCGGTGGCTTCGATGCGAAGATTCCGAAAGAAGAAGACGAGCAGAGGCTGGAGAAAAAGGACAGCGCGCAGGGGCCGCGGCGGGGACGCGGCCGGGACGATAAAGGATTTCCCCCGGCCAGCCGGCGCGCGGCGCGGAGGGGGCAGCGCGGCCGGGGAGGGGGCAGCGCGCCGGCGGTGGGGGCCGCCCGCTCCCGGC